>JAUEKW010000009.1:60786-71740 GCA_032274785.1 Ajuga reptans
AAAAATATAAAAAATTTGAAGTTCATTCAAGTATATTAATTTTATAGCGATTGATACATTTTCGCAAAAAAATAATATTTTTTCTAGAAAAACTAATATCTTTTTTAAAATTAAATTTGGGTCAATCCGTTGCATCTAAGAAGATCCATGCAATAGGGGCACATAAGTGTTACTCATAAATAAATCAAAGTCCACGTTTCACTTTCACCGCCTCCAATCATGAAAACGGTTTTCTGTCCGTCATTACTGTCCCTATTTTCCCTCTTTTTTCTTTCCTGCCTTCTCTTTCCTCTTTCCTTCGTCCTTCAAATTTCTTTCACTTTCTTTCAAAGCGACGCCGTCTCAACTGCTCCAGATTTTGAGGTACTTACGTTTTCTGCTCAATAATTTGCATGTCGATGTGTACTCGCATGACCCTTGCCGGCTCAATTATGCAGAACTTTTGTGTTTGGGGTATTTTTGAATTTGAGCTTCGGTTCCCGATTTAGATGGAACAAATTGGTTGCTCGAAATTTTTCCTCTATTTATTTGAGTGAATATTGCTGCATTATCATTCGCATTTATTGTATTGTTCGGGAAATAAGATGCTCATGGATTATTGTTATGTTAGAGTGTATTGCTGGTTTTGTGAAGAAAAATGTTTTTCTTGCTATTGTTGTTTTCAAATTCTTAGCTCTTTCTTTTTGAACTTATAGTTTCGAAGCTTAAGTAGGAAGGATTTGCTGCTGCAGTGGTTCAGTTCAGTGGTACCATTGTAGGAGATACTAAATTCGCATGTGTTTATTGGATTCTGTACATTTGAAAGATTGTATGTAGAAATAGTGTTTGCTAGGCCTGTGACCGTTATGTACGATTGCCATATCAGGCTTGCAGTTATCACACTTTTCAGAAGTTCTAGTCTACGGAAGACAAATATTGTTGAGATTGGTATAAATAGAGCTCAAGCTCGTTTGGAACAGCTTGGTGATTGCTTTCTCTTTGCAACTCTATTACTGGCTGAAAGGATAATTTGCTCTCAGGTTGATGACAGAATCTGGACTATTCTCCTTGCAAGCACTGCATGCTGGAGGTGTGAAATGGCGTCATCAAACATATAAGTGAAGTTGAGGAGGTTTACATGTATTAAATGTAAAAATTCCCACGTCTGGATCTGTGATGTGATAGACCTCCAAGCGAGATAACAAATTGGATTGATATGACGAGGCTGTTACGGGTGTGCATAGTCTTTCTGCTATTCAGAGTGAACTGGAGAAAACTGCTTGTTGCCTGTTCAGTTCTTACCATAGTTAGTGTTTTGATACAGATTTATTCACTTCCTTATCCACTGACCGAATGGATTTCCCCACAGCACCCTGCGTTTTCATCCTACAAACCTCTGGATACTGCTTTACGTTGGGGTAAGAGTCATTCATTGGCAGTGAATGTGCAGCTGGAATCCGTGCAAGATGCACCAGCAGTGGTTTCACTTAATTCTTCTGCCAAACTAAATAAATCCACAGTAACATCTAACAAGAGACGCAGAGTATCTCGACCGGGAAGGAGAAGAAGCAGTGTTAAGTCAGTCAGGCTTTCCCCACCATCTTCGCCTCCTGTAGCTAAACGTCCCCCCAGTCGCTTGGAGGTAATTTGGTGGTTGTTTGGTATTATTGCATGTTTCAATTATTTTGTGGTATATTTCTTATTTGAATAGGTTTCTTACTATTTATAGAGGTACCTATCATCATTGACTCCAGATGAAGCACTTGCATTTGTTAAAAGAGATATACAGAATACCAAACTGGCTAGTGATGATGATCCAGAATTATACGCCCCCCTTTTCCGCAATGTTTCTACTTTCAAGAGGTACATCTTATGAACTTGGAACAGTGAGCGCTGTTTTCTTTATCACATATGATATGCATTGCGTAGGGCATTATAGTTTTGATCAAATCTGACTTCAACAGTAAATGAATGAAATACGATGCGGGAATTATAGCTTTCATAAAATCTGACTTGAACAGTAAATGAATGAAACACTTACTTTAGAAATTGAAGGCACTGCTTCTAGTTGAAGATAGGCTGATGTGACAATGATGTTTCTTCTCCATTAAATACAAGTTATGGGGATTTATGCAGTCATACAATACTTTCTCCTAGCAGATTCCTAGTGTTTATGTTTTACTTTGTCCCACTTAGTATTGTATCTACAAGCAACCTCAGATTTACTGTCCTGTCCCTAGACTGCTCTCAGTTCTTGAGCATGTTAAGTAGATTGGGTGGCAGTAGTTGAAAAAGCTGGTTCAGGACCTTGAAGTTGGATCATACCTCTCTAATTTCCTCTTTTCAGATTCTTTCATGAGATGCTCCCCGCTCTGTGAAAGGGAGTTCATTACTTGAGGTGGAGAGGATCCATTTTTGCCATAGAGAAGTATGAGCCTGATGGTTGGCATTTAGCCTTTTGATTTCTCTCATTTTATGCCAGCAGGGCACCATTTTCATGAAAATAATGTGCGTCTTACTTAGCAAAGTTGGTAAACAATAATGACCAAAAAAGGAGAAGAAGAAAAAAGAAAGGAAGAAGAAAAAAGAGCAACCATTTCATTTTTTTTTTTTTTACAAATGTAAATAAGTGGGTAAATATTTTAGAATAATGATCTGAACTATGGCTTGTAAATAGAACATTAACAAAATGCTTTGCATCTTGTACTGTGCTCTGGCAGTGAGGATGTTGAAATTAAAACATTGTATGGAGAACTGTTTGGAGGTTGAATAAAATTAAAAAGCGATGTTTGTTAAGGTCTCATGCTGTCAGAATGGTTATCAGCTGATAAATTTCTCAAAATTGCAATTTGAGTTATTATGAGACGTCTTCAATTAACTGCTCTCCAGTAAGAGTGAGTAAATTTCTGCCTTGATTCCGAGTTGAGGTTCTTAAAGTGGTGAGTTACAATCTTACGTTAGATATAGGAAGGCCCCATCTCTATTATTGCTATTTAATGGATGTTTTGGTATTTGAAAGATACCATGTGACTCAACGTTATTTTCTGATCTTTTCAACAAATATTATTTTCTCTTATTCCAGAGTTCAATGCATGCTTTATCAGTTATGTCACTGGTGAAACTGATAGCCAATAGCATTGCAACGTCAGTCAGTCAGAGCAGAAATCTGTACTTTATGATTAGAAGAATTTGATACATGCCATTTACTTCAACCCCACCATTACCTACAAACAGTTCATCGGAGTGAGTGGATAAGTAAGAGATAAGTTGCTCTTGAATACAAAATCTGTAAGTAGTTAAGGTTTTATGTGGCTGATGAAGCAACCTGAGAAATTTGACTCGGAATGTTAAAAATGTTACAAGTAAAACATGAATTTCTCAATGGCAAGACTAGTTAGAACCTTTGATACATGAATTTGTTATTACATGGACTGGATGCTAGAGAACTTCTAATGAATTAAACTTTTGGGAGCTAAGACTCAGGTTTTAGTCCTTATAGCATATTTAGATGTTGAAGAAAAATTAATAAAATAATGTGAATTTATCATTGAGAAATCTTGTTTGAACCCTTTTTATCTATCAGCTGTTTCACTGACTACACACAAAAGAGCTTGTGAGATGTCTATCATGGAACCATCAGGAGTTTGGGAATTTTGGTGGCTGAGGGCAAAGGTTTGTAAGGCACTTGAATCATGTAAGAAATTTTTTTATGGCAAGGAAGAGGAACTTGACCTAGACTTCCTTTTGCTGCTTCCGTCCATAGGTGGTGCCAAATGTCTCCTCAAATTTTTGATGGGCGGTCTTGTAGGAGCGAGACGATGATAATAGTGCCATTGGTTATGGTTTTCAGTTGTATATCTTTGAGGTTGTGGCTTATGGTCTTGGAGGGTTCTTGGAGTTCGTATAACTTTTTATACAATGTTTTAGTTGCTTAAAATATGTTACTGTGTGAGAGAGAAATTTTGGAAGACAGGAGCTTTTACGCCCTAAAATAAGATTTTAGGATGCTGAAGCTCTTCTATAAGATAATGAGTTCTTACTAACTTTTTAAAATTTTAAAATAATGACTGATTTTGTTTATATATTGTGGAATTTCCATGGATTACATTTTGTAAGCTCCATTATTTACACAGTAGTGGCATTAATTGTTGCATAATATATAGGATTTTGGAATGGCAGGTTTAAAAAAGTTACAGGCTTAAAGCGGTAGAGGGATTTTGGAGATAATGTGAAAGATGAAAAGAGGAAATGATTAATTCCTTGTTATGATGATAATATTTGATTTTGATTTTGGTCGTCAATTTATTCAGCATTGAAGAATTTTTCCCTCTGGGCATACTTTAAATAATATTAACCATTGTATGAGCCGAGTCTTGATGAAATTTATTCTGCACTCATTACGTATGTCTTCTAGTTTCATTTGCACTTTTGGGTTCAGAATCTTATAGACATTTCTTTCTCTTTGACATAACCTTACCATTTGTTGTGATAAAACCAAAATTGCAGGAGTTATGAGTGGATGGAGCGGATGCTAAAAGTGTACATATACAAAGATGGCGAAAAGCCTATTTTTCATCTGCCTCAACTTTCTGGAATTTACTCATCTGAAGGATGGTTTATGCAGTTGATGGAAGAAAACAGGCAATTTGTAACACAGGACCCAGCAAAGGCTCACTTGTTCTATCTTCCGTACAGTACACGCCAGTTGCAAATGGCACTTTATGTTCCAAATTCACATAATCTGAAGCCATTGTCTATCTTTCTACGTGACTACATCAACACGCTTGCTGCAAAGTATCCGTTTTGGAACCGCACTCATGGATCAGATCATTTTCTAGTTGCTTGCCATGATTGGGTACGGGATCACTGACATTGTTTTCTTTTCAACTGGGAGAAGCAATGATTAAAATATTGATTCTACTAATCTAGCTAGGTAACTCCCTAGTTTAGAGATTAATCTGCATTTAAAATTTCCACAAGCCTCAATCCCCTTAAATATCCTGTCATATGTCTATTTGTTCTGATTTTGGTTATATAAAGTAAAAAAAGAAAAAGAATTCCTTCTCAATTTAGTGTTTTGGAAGTGATTTTTAAGATTTTCTTAGTTGACATCTTTGAGAGAAAGAGGGTTCTAGAGGGTGGAAGGCTTTTTCTTTACATTTGACTTTAACTTTGATTTAGGCTTTATTTGTCAATTTCATGATTCCTTTCTCTCAACACTTACAGGGACCCTACCTTTTAAAGGAGCATGGTGACCTTGTGAGAAATACCATTAAAGTCCTGTGCAACGCAGATGCATCTGAGGGGTTTTTCAAACCCGAAAAAGACGTATCCCTACCAGAAACCACCATCAGGAACCCTAAAAGGCCTCACAGAAACATCGGCGGAAATAGAGTGTCGCAGCGCCCCATTCTCGCCTTCTTTGCCGGAAACAGGCACGGTAGGGTCCGCCCTATACTCTTAAAACATTGGAGTGACAAAGACGAGGACATGCACATTTACGGGCCTTTACCCAACAGGGCATCGAGGCTGATGTCGTATCCCCAACACATGAAATCCAGCAAGTACTGCCTTTGTCCTATGGGGTTCGAGGTCAACAGCCCAAGAATCGTTGAGGCTATATATTACGAGTGTGTTCCTGTGATTATTGCTGATAACTTCGTCCCTCCGCTGAATGATGTTCTGAATTGGGAAGCCTTTTCCGTCGTTGTAGCTGAAAAGGATATTCCTAAGCTGAAGGAGATACTGCTGGCAATTCCTTTGAAAAGATACCTTGTCATGCAAGCTAATATCAAGAAGCTGCAGAAGCATTTCCTGTGGAATAAAAAGCCTGTTCGGTATGATCTTTTTCATATGATTCTGCATTCGATATGGTCCAGTAGGTTGAATCAGGTTGAGATACCCCACACGTTATAATTCCCGGTGTTTTTTTGTGTGTGTGTGTGTGTGAGTGCGGGTTGTACAATTCACTGTATATTCTGTTTCATGTTGTGCATTTTTTTTGTATAGAAGAAATTCCACGGGATAAATTATGTAGTGCACACTGAAAGTTGATATAAATATACACATCTTTAGTTTTATTTTATTTCTTATAAGCAAATCGTTATCTATGTTACGGAAGCTATCAGATAAAATTGAATCACTCTGATTTTGTTATGAAGGAGCCAAACATTCACCTTAATTTCGTCCAAACCAATATAACCATAAATATTCATAACCCAGAACTTGAGCAACATTTTAAGAACTTACATTCTTAGGAAGAGGAGGAGATGAAAAGAACAAGGGAGAAAACAATCACAGAAATCTGCAATATTCGCTCGACAAACTGCCTTTTCACCCATATCATCTTTTGGTAATGACTGACACAGGGGCAAAGAGCCTTAGCCAAAATTGTTAGTACTTTGTTTCGGACACCCATCAGTGCTACCCAAGTGGATGATCTACCATACACTTGGAAAATGTATGGAGATCAAATAATTGTAGTTATTTGATCTCCATACACTTTCCAAGTGTACGGTAGATCATCCAAATGGGTTACTTACTACCCACTTGGCTTGCATAGAAAAATCCCGATACGCCTGTCCGTATGCAGTAATCAAGACTTCTTGCAGAATTTAAAAATAAAATAAAAAATAGAGTATCTATTAAGGCGACTGAGGAAGTACAACAGGCAAGCTTCACAGCACATTTAGATGTCAAAAGAACCCCCTAATTCCAGGAAAACTAATTCTTGGAAAATTCTTTTGTGCCTGTGTACGTGCATTGCCCCCACCACTCACATTGGAATATATAATTAATATATTTTATATTTATAAAATATTCTAATGTGGGTAGGGAAGAATCTAATTCCCCAGTAACTTATGGAAGCTGCCTCTTTTTATCCATTTAAATTCAAGCAATCATTAAATGATTTGAGAAATAGCAACCAGAACTTCTTTCTCATCCAAATCACTACAGAGAAAAGCCGGAATGTGTAGTAAATAGAACTTGCATGTCATCACTCAAGATCATTTAAACTTTATATTCTGCAATAAACCAGAATATCCAAATTTTCATCGACACTCAAATAATGTCTTACCACCATCAAAATTTGGCACCAAAAATATCTAGCGTTTAAATGTTCTATCTAAATGAGTAAAAACTTCAAGTACATGATCGGTATGATTGTAACAATCCATACCTCAATGAGGCAGACATGAGGCAATTCTTCTATGAATAGCTCGAAACGTCTGCCCTTCATTCCTTGCAACTTTCTGCCCTTCCTCAGTAGCAGTGCTCAACAGCTTCACAACTGGATCGGCTTCAAGCTCATCCTCGGGAACAGCCTCAAACAAGGGGTGGGCATCCAAACAAGACTTCATCCACTCGCCAAGCTCCTCCACATCCGTTATCGTATATATAATCCCACCAACTTTAAGCACATACGCATACTCGTCCAACAAATGCGGGCTAATCACCCTGCGCCTATGATTCTTCTCTTTGAAATGAGGATCAGGAAACAGAAAGAACATCTTGGTGAGCTGTCCTTTCTCAAAGTAATTTGGAATGTACTTCATGGAATTGGTTCGAACAACAGACACATTCTCGTACTGGCCCGGGTTAGAGGCCCGCAAGGCTAGGATTCTTTCCTTCACATACTCCGTCACTTTGTCCCTCAGTTCCATCCCAATCATAAGTGTATCAGGAAAAAGAGTGGACAGGCTTATTAAAAGCCCACCAAATCCACAACCAATATCTGCAAACTCAATCTTTTTGGAGATATCAGATCGACCGGGCTGGAAAAGTTGAGGGTAATGGTCGGCATATTCAAACTGGTCAGGGGAGATCGGAACTGGGAAATGTGAATCACTCAAGGGATTGCTGTGGGCCCGAGCTCGGTAGAATCGCTTACGAGGAAGGCCAGTTGTCTTGCTGTGGGTAGGATTTAAAATGGCTTCATGCTCCAACATTTTCTCCACTTCCTCAACAAATCACGTCACCGGCTAATCAATATAATTGCAATTAGAATTTTAACGACTATAAATCCTACCGGAAAATTTAGTGCATATAAAACAAGAATATTCAAGTGATAATGATGAAAAAAATCGGGAAATATCGCCGATTTTTTTGGCGAAATTTCGGATTTTCTGGATTGCCGAACGAAATTAGGGTGCAATTAATTTTACCATTTTATCGATCGAAATATCGGATATATCTACGAAATATCGATATCGATTCTCTTATACTGCATTTTGTTCGGAAATCGCCGAAATATCAGCGAAACGTCGGTCGAAATCGGTATCAAAATCGTTTCGATTTACGGACGGATGTGCAAACTTTTACTAGTACAGAGATGGTTGAACTTCAATGGTTCTTGGATTGTGGAGAAGAGGTGGAAAAGGTGAATGGGATTAGGATGAGGAAAAATTGTGGGAGAGAGATAACATACCTTGTTGCAGACTTCAATGGCGGAAAATTCTCTGGATGGGCGGCGGGTGCTTGGGGATGAGGGAGGAAGTTAGGGGTTCATGGGTTTTGCGTTTCAATTTCTTTTTCCCTTTTTATTCCTTTTTTTTTTAATTGTTTTTCTAGGATGATTTACCTTCTTTAGTTGATTTTAATTTAAAACAATTGTGGTGATGATATTTATGTGATTAGATATAAATACTGATATTATCCCCGTGCGAAGCACAATTTTTATAAAATTTAATATGAATATACAATAAAGGTATGTTTGGACAATATGCTCATTTAGATGGGACGTGTCGCATCAGACATCCTCCATTCTATTCCAAACATGTCCATACCATTATCCTCCATCATATTCCAAAGATGTCCACATCATTCACATTTGAAGCTAGGATATCCAATAACCCAATATTTACCAGCTACAAAATAAGCAAATTTCATATACTTAAAACATTCCTTAAATATTAGATTAGCATATCAAAACTTGTTCTAAATTCATATTTATATATATAAAAAAACTTATAGATAATATACTCTTCTTAACACGTTTCATCAAAATTCAGTCGTATACTTCTTCATCAGAATTCTCTTCAATATCATATAAACTTTTTTGATGAGACCCCTCCTCAATCAAATTGATAACTTCAGATAAATTTATATTAACGGATGAAGATGTCGGATGTACATTAATATAAGAAAGGTTCATCTTAGAAACATTCTTGGTAATGTTACTTATTTGCCCAGAAAACTATATTAAAATAGAAAGCAAAGATCTTTTTTTTTTTAATTTGTAATACTGTATAAAAGTGAATCAATTGTTATTAAATTATACAATTGGTGACATCACTAAGAGGATTTAAAGGCTGAGCACTTGAACCACTTCGTACACCCATATTACTAAAAATGTGATATATTTGTGTCTTATAATTTGTTTGAGAAACCTTGTTATAAGCTATCTCCAAAAACTCTATATTAAAAAAAAAAATAGTAACAAATATAAGAAAATATTCATATATTAAATTGGACAAATGCGCAAAATTATTTTTATTTAATTTATAATAATGAAAAGAGAAACAATAATGACAAAATGTTTGACATTGTTTTTCAAAAAAGTTCACCATATGTTACAAATTGGAATGATAACAGTCACATCAATCTAAATATTTTATTTAATATGGGTATGAGCTAATACCCCACCGATGTTTAAATTTTTAAAAAATAATAACTGTAATTTCGGAAGTAAATAGTAAAAAATTCACAAAAACAATAAATTATTCTTATTAGTATTTTTACTATGGATTAATACATTAATAGTTTGCCCAAAAAATATATTATAAATGAAAAAGTTGGCCCGGTACAATGGATCGACCCAACCCGCTCAACATTTTAGACGGACTACGCCGTAAATTTTTTGGTCCAAAGTATAATCGGATCCAACAGGTCCTAACCCGATGGGATTCAGGATGTTTCCAAGACCTTAGTATATACGGGGAATGGGTTGTGCTTGACTCACTAATTTGTTGCACGATAGAATTTTTGGGTCAGTCCAACCCAAAACTTATAGAATTATTCCAATGGATTGGGTCTGGTCATGCAGCCCAAATTACCACCTCTAGATATTGAGTGTTACACGTCTATCAAAATTACCATATTTTTACTAGAAGTTGAGTACTGATGATGTCTTTGTGCCGGTGCATGTTTAGTTTTTTTTAAAAACACAAATATATTACATAAAATAGGAAAAAGTTTGAATCAAATATAAAAGAATTTAGATATATATGCATTGTATAAAACATTAATTTAACTAAATATTCAGCATTTATTTTTAGTAAAAATCGAACTCTCTCGAATTCAATCAAACCTGTCGAGTCTCTTCACCAAATGCCACTTACACCACACTCGGTGTCATCTTAGCAACCTGCATAATTTTTTTTACCTTGTATTTGTCAATAGACTCAATACCATAACACTCTCTCTCATCTTCAATGCTCACACTTACCAACACCACTATCAAACACTCTTCGAACACCACTCAAGAAACTCGACCGACTTCATCACCATTTCATTTTAGCAGCATGCTTTGATGCATTTAAGGAAAAAAAAATATGCATAAACATCATGAGCTTTCAGATGTGTAAATTACACTTACAAATTTGAAAATCTAGCCGTAAGACAATCTATTTATGAAAGATCTCCAATTTAAATTTCAAAAAATAAAGCTCAAAAAGTTATGTGCTTTCATATCTCAATGGTCCAAATCGAGTGATGAATTCGATCTTGAAGCGATGGGGAAGATATATATGCAAGGTTGTAGAAGTCGCTAGACGCTAGTTACGTGGTGGACTGCGGCCCAATGATCAGTCGGAGCCTAGACGGGACTAATCGGGTCGTAGGCGTGGTTAAGCGGGATTAATGTGACGCCCGGGATCGACGAGGGCGGGGAGTGATCGCCGGTGAAATAAGATAAGAAGGCACAGACAATGAACGACTCCTGGAAATGCTTCTAGGTGCAGGGAGACATGAATGA
>JAUEKW010000009.1:71840-83658 GCA_032274785.1 Ajuga reptans
ATTTAGTGACAGAATTCTACCGACCAATATAATTCAGTCGGTAAATTTTTTATATGAAATAGTACCGACAGAATTTTGGTCGGTAATATAAATTAAAAAAGAATAACTATTTTTTTGGATCTAAATAAAATTATAAGAAATGCCTTATAAATTAAAATGCCTCTCCGTCCTTAATTTTATTAAAAGTAGTGAAAAATAAAAAGGGATATTAAAATGCCTTTCCGTCCTTAATTGTGGAAATTCTGGATAAAAGTAGTGAAAATAGAAGGGAGAGGAAATTCAAGGATAGGGCAGAGCCACTCATCCGACGCGATTCCGCCACCGTCTCCGAGCTCCGCACCGTCCTCCGAGCTCCGCCACCGTCCTCTGCGCTCCGCCACCTTCTCACCTCTCTTCCGATCGCCTATTCCGTCGCTGTACTCCGAGCTCCGCTACCTTCCTCATAATCGTTAGCTTCTTTTCCTACGACATTTCTGTTCAGCTCTTTCAATCGTTGGAACTTTTAATAACTTCGATTTCGCTTTTAGACTATAACTTTATCCTACCGACATTTTGTTTACCAGAACAGCAATTGATCTGTGTCGAAGATTTATCTATCGATTTGCTTGTTGATTATCTATTTTGGTATATTGTCTTGATGTTCTTCTAAGCTTATAGATAATTTTGATTAATTAATTCTGAATAACTTGCAATTGCTCTGTAATGATTAATAGTTCTCTGCAGAAGATGTTATGTTGTTTGAGTAGGATTGCAAATAGAATTGTGCAGGGGATGTTGATTGGGCTTGTCTCAATTAAGACCAGCTTTGGGATATTCTAAATTTCTGACATTTTCTCACGTAAATTTTGATAACTTGCTTAAGCTTTGCTCTTTTGAGCATCCAGCTCTAAATAGTTTGCATATTGATCAAGTTGATCGGTTTGGTTTGCATATTATGTATCTGTAGTTTTTAGTATGAATAGGCCAATCTTTCTTGTTTCTAGTTTCCTTTATTGAACATCTTGAAATTCTAGAGCTCATCGGAGATTTCCTAGAATATAGTGATTAAAGCTGTGTCATTCTCAAGGTTGTAGGACAAATAGTGATTGTTTTCCATTTTACTTAAACTGCTTTACAGAGAACTAGCATTTGACAGTGAATAAACACTTGAGCCTCCAACCAAAACAAATAGTTGGTACATGTATGGATGCAGTTTCGATGGAGGGGAAGAGGTACCTAGTTAGACAATAATAAAAGAAGCATTTGTGTCTCCATTCTGATTTATCTTATTGTTAGCACATGACTATATTTTTGCTGAACCACCCAAAAGCTACATCTTGTGTTGATAGAGTAGTACTTGAATCAATATACTATTATAGTTCCTTATTGTTAAATTACTGATTCTACAGTATGTTCCACGATTTTGCGAATCCGAGCTTATCACTTCTTATTTGGTTGCAAGAGGTGCATTAAATTTGCTCCTCGTTTTCAAAATGGATCTTGACAAGAATAGAAAATCTCCTTTATTCTTGCCATTTAATAGGAATGGCTTAACATAATATTGTTACTAATTACTCTTATTCTTTGGAGAATGTTTTTTTAACATAATAGTTAAAGCTTCTTTTCCACTGTTGATAAGGCCAGCTTTACATCTGTACGTCCTTAGTTTTTTCTATGACGCTATCTGTATCTGATCTGAGGAAAAGAGAAACCAGAATTGATCAGAATATGAAACTTGAATCATATACTGCACGTGGAGCATGTAAGCGTCGACGAGACAAGATGCATGTAAATGCAATATGCAATACGAAAATGCTGGTTGCATTCTGTCTCCAAACCAATAAACAGTTAGCTCAACCGAATGCCTGACTATGGAAGGGAATTGGAGTTGGTTATCTTGATCCTTAAGTTTATTAAGGAGGATCCTTTTGAAATTTGAAAGTACAAACTTATTATAATTTTAGTAGTTGCAAATCAATAAATCCTAGAAGAGCTCAGCGTAAAGCTGAAGCAGTGTGGTGGATGCTATCTTGTGAAATAATCTTTTAAGTTGGAATTATCTGCAATCCTTTTTAGTTTGATAAGTAACTGATGCCCCAATAAGAGTGTAACTCGCGAAAAACTTGAGAGATTCTGTTTTCTGATGTATCTCCATAATCAAGTTTCTATTACTATAAAACTAATTAATTTTTTTTTTTTTTGTAATTTTAGTCTTGGCACGCCATGAAACTAAAATGTTTTCTGGAATTTTCAACAAGGCCAGTTCCACAAAAAACCTCCGTGGTATCTTCGACTTCAGCACCAGTAAGGGCATGAAGAATGAAAAAACTACTTCTAGACTAGTTTCGGTCCTTAACTTTAATATGGGGTCACATAAGATTTGACATATAAGATGTCTACTTCTGATAATCCAAATATAGATCTCCCTCCTATGAATCAATCTTGATACCTTCATGGGTGACTTCCAACTACTTGTTGATTTAAACAAGCGCTCTATTACTGATTTACTTTCATGTTAATATACTAAAACTAGTCACTAGTCCTTAAGTGATACTTGTTCAATTACAAGCAGCTTGGATATGGATTCAATATGATGACTTTCTCCACCATATAACCAGACATGCATTTTATGTACATGTTTAAAGTTTTCTCAGTTGAATAAAACTTTGTCTTCTACTCTGAGTTGTGAGTCCCTCGTCCATCGCTAGCTATCAAAGGATGTTTTATGGCTATATGAACTGAATCTTTATCCCCATTCTTCTCACATCAGCCTAAGTCTACTTCTTGGGTGAACTTCCAACCATTTTCTGTCATAGAATCAGCTGCAAAGATAGATACATTAGTTAGTATATTGTTAGTTTATATCAAACCATTTTACGCATGCATCCATAAGAATGATATTTCATTTCTGTAGCACATGCTGTCATAATCATATAATTTGAGCATTCGTTGATGCCATTGCAGGGGGTGCTAGCGTACAACGTCTTGTAGCCGAGTTCGTACCTCGTTATGCATCACATTGCCCCACTGCACTTGAAGCTGCTGGAAAGGCTGTCATAGATATGCACAACCGGTGCATCACAGTGATAAGTAGGGGAGAAGACATTGATGGTATTGCTGTTGAGACTGCTAAAGCCTGCATATCAGGTCTGGCTGATATCTGTCGAGCTGCTGCTTCCGACACTCCAACTTCAACAGTTGTTCAATCAATATGTTCTGCTGTTTTTCTCAATGTTTTTACATTTTTTGTGTCCTCTTTTGGTGGAAAGAGTATCTTTGATATTGTTGACCAGAGAGTGCTGAAGATTTATGATGTTGCTGACTCTTTTTCTGATTTCAAGCATGAGTTTTTGGAGGAAGACATTCCTATATTGTCGAAATTATCTATGTTTCAGGCACTGAGTTTTTTGAGGATTTTCTTTAGTTTCCCTAAATATTCGCTTGTTGCTTGCTTTGAACTCCTGGAGTCCGCTGCAATGGAGGGAATTCAGAAAGGAAACTACCTTCTTCAGCAGTTGACAGTTGAACTCAATGATAAATCATTCATTGGTTCCAGCAGAATAGTATGTCATGCAAGCGATCCTGGTCATGGGTTTCCTGCATCAAAGGGAAATTCTGTTCGTCGCACACCAGCCGTACTAAAGAACTGCTTATTGGGACTGGTAATTCTTTTAAACTTCAGCTGGTTATACTTCTAAAATTGATTCTATGGAATCAAGACTTTTGTAAGTTCTGGTGTATAATATACTATCTGTTGTTTGGTATGTATTTATAGCACGTGCTACTTCTATCCAGAAAGACTCAAAAGAGTTGTCTGCAAAGCGAATGGTATACTATGGAACTCATGTAATGTTAATGTATTCTAATGTTAGCTAATTCTTATGAGTCAGCACACTTCTATTGCCCGTGAGACTTCAGTTCTGAAAATGGCTGGGTAATTACGATTTTTAGGTGTCTTTCCTCCTCACTTGCATTCTAGTGCATGACAAATGGAATTGTTCACTAGGAAACAGTAGTTGAAGCTTACTTCAAGCAGCCTTATTGATATTATAGGATGGTGTTTATATATCTAAAATCATCTTTTAATGCATGCAATATGAACTGTGTGCAATGGTTGATGTTGTATCAAAGAAAATTTGTGACAGCAAATGTAGTTTAAGAAAGACACTGCCATGTTTAATGATGGAGCACCATTGCCACTGATGCGGGGAAGTTGCTGTTATTTTACTGGCATGGGGATGATATCATGGAATTTGTGGTTGAGAGTTCTATTTGTACCCGCACATGTTTCTTTAGAATTTGGGGTAACTTTACACTTAAGACTCTGATGCACTTGGTCGTTTCACTCGCTGGATACGTTTAGTCTATCTAAAGGTCTAATTAAATGCAATCAGCCTCTGAAACGCTTTCTGCTGTTTTTTGTGGAAGTGTGTTTCACTATGCATTTATTCAACAACCGTGTTTGAAGCTTGTCTGATACTTCATGTTGTTAATTTTCTTTTTTGGTGGCTGTATTTGTGTTCCTGGTCTTTGTTTTCTAGGTTCTTAGCAAGGATCCATCACTCAAAAGTTTGATGTTTTCAAGATACAGAGTGCTTTGTGGTTCTGCTTCTTCTGAAGTCGTTTCTGATATTACCTCTGTTCTGGAAGGTGTTATTGAATCTTTTGTACAACAAGCCAAGGCAGCAAACAGTCAAGTAGATAATGTTGAGGGTGCTTCCGGTTCCTCTAAATATGTTGTGAATCAGGGCTTGGTTGCGACAACTTGCAGTCTGCAAGGATCTCCTGTACTTTCAGGAAGAGATTGGCCAGACAAACTCTCAGGCAACCATTTGAAAAAGGGAAGTATAGCAGTTAATGCTTCAATTGATCCTTTTGATGGAGAATCGAAGTCGATGGATTTTCATCATAGGGATCCTGGAGATATGGCCAGTGGCAGAATATTGCCAAGGGAATTGTTGAACCGACAATCTTTCTCACCTAGAGCAAGAACTCCACGGGATTTCAGAAGTAATTCATTCAATAATAGAAGTAATTCGGCCCAGATAGAGAGGAGTTTTGTTCCAAATGTAGACCTCCATGTACCTGCTTTAAGACCCTCAACTGGTTCAAATTCTCCTTTCGCGTCTCCGAAGCAAAATGTTCCTTCACCTCGTTCTTCAGCAGACCATGCAATATGGTATACTGATGGAGACCCAGCTGCTATGGATATATTTCCAGCTTCAAAACAACTCTGGCTGGGATCACTAGGTCCCGATGCTTCTGAAATGCTTATTAAGTTTCAGTTTGAGAAGTTTGGTCTTATAGATCAATTGAGATTTTTTCCGTTTAAGGGCTTTGCTACTGTTGAGTACCGAAACATAATGGATGCTTTAAAGGCTCGAGAAGTAATGCGGGGACGTTCGCCTTGGGGTGCCTGCCTTCGTATAAAGTTCCTAGATGCAGGTTTAGGAACACGAGGAGCTATAAATGGTACTGCTGTTGGTTCGAGTTGCCATGTTTACGTAGGCAACGTTCCAAGCATATGGGCGAAGGATGAGATGATGCATGAAGTTAGAAAAGTGCTTCACAAGGGCCCGCGTTTTGTTATTGATCTTAGCACCGAAGGTGCATTACTGATGGAATTTGATTCGCCTGAAGAAGCTACCATTGTGATAGCTCATTTGCGGTGGCATCGCAAGGAAAGTAGTAACTATTTTCCACCTCCCTCCAGCATAGGTCCAGCCAATGTGATGATGCATGCTGAAGGTGGAAGACCCGCTTCTCATGTTGACACGAGGAACCCCTTCCCTTCTAATAGCATGACTGGATCACCTCATGCTCAATCTCTGCTAAAGCCTCCCGAGAGTTATCCGACAAGTAACACGGGGTTGCTTTCGCTGCTTCAACAATTACGTGCAAAATACAACATTAATAACCCCCAAGGTCCTTTTGAAAATTATACATCCGGTGCTCCTATGTGGGAACAAGAACGAATTACAACGAACACTCTTCGGATTAATATCCCAAGTAGAGGTCCCTCATGTATCACTGATGATGAGCTTTTGTCTGTTTGCAACCTGGCTATCAACAACGCTGGATCTGTTGTCCGCTTGAGTAGAACAAGTATTCCCACGGGTTCTTATTGGCTTGTTGAGTGCAGCAGCCCAGATACAGCAATTACTTTATTAAAGAATTTACAAGAGTGTCCTGGAATTTTCTTCCAAACAGAATTCAGGTTTGGCGTTGTACCAAGTTTATGTTCTCTCTATATACTTCAGTCATGCATCTTTTTCATGTTATTGTGTTTGATTCTTTCCCGTACATATTCAGATTATGCTGCAGTTGTACATTTGGATTGTTTCATGTAAACTTGTATTGTAATCTTTGGCTGAGTTATGCACCTATGTTTCGTCAGTTATCCAGCAATGCACCACGGTATCGCTCCTTTAGGTAGACCCGACGCTCCTCTGGAACTTACATCCCCAAGGATGAGTCAAGAAAATCGTGGTCCTATGCAAAATGCTCATGCATTCCAATCACCTTGGACTGGTGGAGGAAGTATTGAAGTTGGAAGAAGTGGTACAACTGAACAACCATGGATGTATGGGAAACCTGAAAGTGGATCATATATTACACCACCGCAGTCTGTTCAAGCATCCACGTTCAATAGACCTGCCTATGCACCTCCAAATAGTTCATGGGATGCTCATGGGCCCAGCCATCATCTGCCTCCGAGGCCAATGTATTCTGGTGCAATGCCTTCTAATGCTTATCCTAATCTGCAAGGCCCACCATTTTTACCAGCCTCTGTGACTCCACTTGCACAGATCCAAGGAAGTTCTATGGCACCATTTGATCAGATGTACACTGGACCTGTTATTCCTCCACCATTATCATCTGTACCTCCACCTCCACTTAATATGCCCCCTCCATTACCAACTCAGTCTGATTTCCGCCCTCCATTACCTCCTCACCCTGAGTTGCAGCCTCCATTGCCTCCAACACCTCCGCCTGCACCTCCACCTCCACCTCCGCCTCCACCTCATTCTCAAGCCCCGGCATTTATTCCTCCGCCTCCACCTCATTCTCAAGCCCCTGCATTTATTCCTCCGCCTCCACCTCATTCTCAAGACCCTGCATTTATTCCTCATCCTCCTAGTTCTTCACCCTCTCCATCTTTAGCTGCCAGTGCAGAGACTTTTAAATCGTCCCCACAATATCCGTGGCAAGGGATATTGAGTAAAAGTGGTGTTAACTACTGTGCAATACATGCACAAAGAGTGGATTCTGATATATGCAACTATTCAAAACCTATTGCTGAGCCTGCAGGGTAAGAGTTCGAGCCTTTACTTTAATCTTCACTGACAAAGACCTGAATAAATATTATTTTATATTGTTTTCTGATGAATGTGCAGATGGCCTGCAAAGTTGGATATTACAAAGCGCACTGATCTCTGGCATGTAAAATCAACGTTTTCTAGTACCCCACCTTACAGAGTGAGATACTTAACATTTCCTCCGCACGCACATGTTGTGTAGCGTTTCTGTTGCTGTTTACCAAGAATCCTTTCCGGATGCTTTGCCATCGGAGTTTTCAGTGATCCCTATGTGCTCTTATATGTGTGTCTGTTATCCAATTTTTTTTTTTCTTGGTGCTTGTGGTGAAACATTTTAAGTCAAGTATCGACTTTTGTCATACTTGGCTGCCCACATAAAAGATCAAAAAGTAAATAGTAGAGAAACTTCTCCAACATTTCTTCCTTTTAGAAAGACATTTATATCAACATCTTTCAATTTTGCTTTCTATAATGGCTATTTGATATCTTTGTGGGCATGATTTGCACCGAAATAATTGCAGTAAGGTTTGTTAATTACAATGCCCTTAAGAGACAAACTAAGTTTGGTCCTCAGATTTTTTAATTTCCAAACGTTAATTATACGCTGTTCTATTTACCAGCCCTTTCACGTCACTGAAACATGCGTCCTCATTGTCAACTGTGTAGCTTCTGAAGCAGCTTCGTTGACTGAAAACGTTTTCTTCTGTTAAGTTCAAAAGTTTGCGTTTCGTGTTCTTTCTAAGATTAATATATAGAATCAAAAGCAACAACCAGGTCACCAAAATAATGCACCCCCAAACTCCACCCTCCCTGCGAAAAGCATAGATTTGTTGCAGTTTAGTTCCTTATTGAGATTGAGATTCTCTCATTTAGCAACAGAACCTAATGCTTAGACTCCTAATCTTACATATGCAACCTCAAAATAGATCCGTAGGGTGGATTAGGGAGCAATGAATTTGATTCATTTTGCCACATCAGAACATTATGGCATTTGGAAAATTTGGCATAATTAGGCTTACTTGATACAAGATACACAGCAAAGACTGCTTTCGGTGTATGCTCATGGTTGTTCTGTGGTAGCAATGTTTAACAACTAGAGCAATTGCATGTTAGATAATGTTATCTGAGATTTACTTTATGTTCTAATGATTCTGTCTTTGGATTGCTACAGAGAGAAATTTGTTGGCTGCTTCCTTCCTCTCACGATGATCATAAGGGGGTAAGTTGAACCTTCTACAAACTGTTTGTCCCCCCTCCCTAAATGTTGCTTGATGTTGGAATTTTCTGATGTGTCTTGTGTATATATTGTTGATTTGTTCTTTTTTCTATTAGTTAAATGCTCAACGAGCACATAGCAGGGCTAGCAGCATCTATCCAAGATTCCGAGTAACTTTCTTTTGTCTACTGAACTGTACCTCTTCATCCGTGTTGAGTTGCGAATTCCAGATTTCTGTGGAATGTTCGCACCTCTGATTTGGTCCAAAACTAAGCTCATTTTTCCTTAACAAGTTATGCACAGAGTGATTAACCTTTAGATGCAATAGGAATAATCAGTTCCGAGTGTAGTGAAAGACAAAACAAATTCTGCGCTTTTGCTAGAGGATGATTCCAAATTACAATAAAAAAAAAAAATTATGAAAACTACCCTTGAGGTTTAACCAATTTTTTTTAAAAAAAAAAAAATTACAAAATGAAGTTTTTATAAATCCTCTGTTAGGTTCATTTGTTGAAAGTTAGGGATACTGGAGAAGTAACCCCCACCCCATGATTGTGTCCGGCATTTGTGACTGACAGGCACAGCGGCCTATGATATAATTGCAGCTATTCAATCCCTCATTTCAGGGATAAAATTTTCAACTCAGGTTTGGAATGATAACTTACCCACCATTTTTTTCCTCCCAAATTTACCCTTCAATGTTTGATGTTGTATACGAATATCCAAACATAACAAGAATATTTCACACCCCCACACCCGTCCAACCCCATTTGTGTAATGCTAGAAAACAAACATAGATGATAGAAAAACGTGCTTTTTTTTTCTTTTTTTTCTTTTTTTTTTACTGTAACCAGGTTAAATCTCTTTGGTACTTGTTTGTAATTATCCATAATACAAATGTCCCAATTTAGATGCATCTTCTGTGAAATCACTCTTTTTTGTTTCACCATAGTCGTTTGTGGTTACTAGTGAAATAATGATACTTTCTGATTCTGTTTTCCAGCTTCAGGATTTTGTATCGTACTTGAAGCAGAGGGACTGTGCAGGAGTAATAAAAATACCAGCAGCTAAGTCTATGTGGGCGAGACTACTTTTCATTCTTCCATACTCGCCCGAAACATGTTCCCTGCTCTCCATTCCTCCTAATCCCTCACTTTGCTTAATCGGGTTGATTGTTCCTAAGGAAACGAATTCTGAATTATCCTGATAGATGCGCCTCAGATTCATGCTCTAGGGAATGCTTCTGAATGTTCCAGAAAGGTACGGAAATCGAGAGGGGGTGCTTCCCTTAGTTCTTGTTTAGAAAGTATTAGGTTTGGTTTTGGAATTTTGATAGAACTATAATGACAAATTTTGTACCATGATTTGATCATGTTGTATCAGCTGATGAGAAATTCCTATTGTAAATTGTGTTTGATTGTTCTTTAGTTGCAAAATACGCCGTTTATTTGTAAATTTGAAGGTTTAGAGGCCATTTTATATATACTTATTTCCCGCCAAATTTAAATATCTGCTATGTTGTATTCCGGTTGCTGATGTGTTAATGATGTGAAAATGACAATTTCAATTTAACACTACATTTAGGTCAATTGACAAAGAATAATAGAGAAGCTGTTTTATCTTGTATTCAAATATATTTAGTACTATGAATTATCAAAAAGATATGTATATATAGAGTTCGGTCATCATGTCAGTAATAGGAAAAAACACATTTTGCCCCAATATTTACAGATATTTTGCCTTTTGCTCCCGGTACTTTATTTTCTAATTTTTCTGCCCCATTTGCTCTTAATTTTCTTTAACTTTTGTCTCATATACTTTATGTTTTACAGTTTTACTCTTCTACTTTCATGTTTTTTTTGGTATTGTGCCTCTTGTATTATTTTTTTTTCCACTTTTGCCCTCTTCATTTTCATGCTTACTGTTGATTCAAGGGGTAAAATTGAGAAAAATATGCGGAGAAAATGGGAGAAATAAAGGTGTAGGAGGTAAAACATAAAGTACATGGGATGAAAGTTAAGAACAATAAAAGAATAGCCGAAAAAGGTCAGAAAATAATGTATAGGGGGCAAGAAAAAGAAAGAAAGAAAGAAATGTAAGTATAAAGTATAGAGGCAAAAAGTTGCATTTTTGTATTAAAGTTTTTCGAGTAATAAATCTGCAAGATTGGCATAATCTAGTTAAGTAATCTTGTCAAAAAGGTAACATCTTTTAAGGGAGGACTATAGTATCAAAATAGCAAAAAATCATCTATATCATTTATTGTAATCTTGTAAGAATTTTAACCGCCACTAATTAGGACCGAATTGCGGATTTTATGCTCCGTTATACTAGTACTATTATTCTTTTCAGGTGAAAATATTTTGCATTTAGCACTGTCTTAATTCTATGAGTTACTACTTCTAGATACGAGTTACTTTTTGAGAAGTCTGAAAGGGTGATTGTGTGAGACAACTTTTTGAATTTATGTTACAAAATATTACTACGATCTCCGTTTTTTTACTTGTACTTTAACTTTTACGAAATATATACAAGTATATATTTGTTGACCTTTTTTTAAAAACTTGTAGTTAGATATATACATATCTATAAATACACACTAATGGGATGAATCGCATTATTCATCAATATGAAAACTATATGTACTAGCTATGACACATGACGACTGTTTTTATTTTAAAAAATAAATATATATTAAGGATTGTTCTTAAAAGTAGAATCAAGATCAGGTACAACTAACGAAAGGTCAGACCAAGCATTTTGGAGAGCCGACTTAACCAAAGTATTGATCGGCGCCTCTATTTGCTTCTCTCTTTACATAAGTATAACTTTAAACAAAGTACTAGAAAAAATAGAACGACATTTATTCACAACCATACCAAACTCTCTAACATCATCCTTATGGTTCGAGTTTACATGTAAACCAGCCTAGAAATCTTTTGGATAGTGTTGCCCCCGACTGGTTGACGTTGGGGGCAACCTGGTGATATTTGGCAGGGGTAAGGTTAGGGGCATTATTTGACTGAGGTAGATTGAGAGTTGCGTGCTTTTTAACTTTCCTCTCTCCCCTGCAATTGAAAAGACAGGTTTATCTCCTCTCTTTCTATTACCCCCCCAGCCAACAGTACCTCAGTCTTCCCCAACCACATCCAAATACATCCCTAGTCTGTGGCACCTAATTTTACAATTATATATATATATATATATATATTCCTGCATATATAAATACAATAAATCTACTTGGCTAGAATCTATCTAGCTAGAAACATTAAAAACTATATTAATTGTAACTTGTTTATGAGCA
>JAUEKW010000009.1:87970-99410 GCA_032274785.1 Ajuga reptans
GTTTTTGATCAATAAATCAGTTCCAAATCTTCTTTTCCTTTTAGCCTTTTTGCACGGTTTGTTCACCAGCACTCACAGCCACTCATGTTGCTTAATTTCCCAGGTAACTTGTCAATGGAGGCCATAGTTAGCTGGTTTGAGGAGGAATTGTGAAAGTTAGTTTACAGATTTAGCTAGAGGTTGTGACAAAAATTTCACCACTGAATCAGTGAAAAATCTCTGCCAAGTTCTTCCGCGGACAACGAGGGTTTGTGATTCACATTCTCTGAATTAACATAGAATAACCCATATTCATTGATCCTTGATCTTTCAACTTAATGTTTGTTTGACCTGGATCCATTTCCATGTTTGTTTTCTGCCATCTTCTTGGGTTGAATCTCGGAAGTTGGGGGTAATACACAATCGATAGTGTGGGAAAGAAAGAGCAAGAAACGATGTCAAGTTTTAGTGGGGAAAAAATTAGCGTAAGATTTGAATCAGACTGGGAAGAAATTGGCCAGAGATTTGAATATGGGAGACAAAAAAGCAACTATTAAAAGTAAGGGCATAATAGTCTATTGACGTAATTGAATATGAAGGAAAGACCGAAATTAGTAAAATTTTATAAGAGGATAGAACACTGAACATATATAAAATTTGTATACTTTTCACTATTTTTTACCTCTTTATTTCTTTGTTTGTAGGATACCTTTTAAATCTTTAACTTTCAAAGTGAGAAAAATTAATTTTACTTGGTTTTACTTTTACTCAACCAATTAACCGAAATATTTTGTTTTCTCCCCCAAACAAGAGAAAAGTAAAAGGGCAAACACGTTTCCGTTCTGTTTCCCTAAAAAAAAGAAGGAAAAAAAAAAAGAAGAAAATTGGGCTCCGTGGAATGAGCAAAAGAGCTCCAGATTTTGTGAATTTGGGAGAACTCCACCATTAATATAACTCGAGAGGACCTCCACCTGTTTGTAAAAATTTCCCACACAACAGAGAAACCCCAAAACGAGACAAGAAAGAAAGAGACCGCATATCTGCTGCGGCATTCATAAATACATGCATGATTGATGGGTTCGAGCGAGGAATTGCCGGAGGGAACGGTGCAGAATATTCTGGAGCAAGAGTCGTTGAAATGGGTATTCGTGGGGGGAAAAGGCGGCGTGGGGAAGACGACGTGCAGCTCAATCATGTCGATTCTACTCGCCCGGGTCAGACCCTCTGTGCTCATCATTTCCACCGACCCTGCTCATAACCTAAGCGATGCTTTCCAGCAGAGGTTCACCAAGACTCCTACCCTTGTTACAGGCTTCTCTAATTTGTATGCCATGGTGAGATTATTCTACTATTAATTCATTCATTATTTTTCTGTTTCAATCTCCTAGCTGGATGGAATTGTTATAGGTTTGTTTGAGGTGAGGCTGTGATAAACTCATTATGGAATAGATAGAAACTTAAATTGGATTGGCAGTCGATCAAATTTTTCTATATTTGCAGCTTTATCCTTCATTTGTTTCTTGATAAGTTTGTACGTGCATTATTTTGAAATTTAAATCTTCTTTTTGCGATTTCAAACTTAATTGAAGGGTTTAAGTAGAACCCAATTCTCAATTCATGAATAAAGAAGGTATTTTTTGTAGTTTGACCTCAAATCTAGTTCAATGTTAGCCCATTGAAATACTCCCATTATGTTGTTACCTTTCCTTTTGACCCTGATAATTTATTTGGACTAAAATTACACTAACGAGGAATCAGGGTGTTCCACTTTACATTTTTCTTGGTGGTGCTTCTTGCTCCTTGATGTGTAGTTTTGTCATGGCTGAAAATTTACGGCACACATGGGTTCTAGTCTGAACTGAAATTTGCTTTCGAATATGGGTTAGTACAGAAGATTTAGGTGTTACTGGTTTGTGTGTGTTGACGTAGTCATGAATACATGATACTATATTGTCTTAAGTGTGCGATGAAGGACTATTTCTTCTAGGAAGTTGATCCTAATGTGGAAAGTGAGGATGGCGTTGGTTCAGAAGGTGATGGATTTATGTCAGACTTAACAAATTCGATCCCAGGAATAGATGAGGCCATGAGTTTTGCAGAAATGCTCAAGTAAGTCTAATGTCCTGCTATTGCTTCAAGCTATTTGTGTTTTAAATGTCGGCATCATCTTTAGACTTTTAAGCTTTTATCTGATTGAAAAGCTTTGTGTCCTTCTGTGAAGCAATTCTGGTTGATAAATGAGGACTTTTTATTTATTTATAATCTTTAGCCTTTTACCCTTTCCTCTAGTTCGATCATGATCAGATTGAGTCGATTTTATGCAAACTGTGTTTGTCATGATATTAGACTAAATGCTCACTCTTCGAGTAGTGGATATTTATTTAGCCGATGCGATTTACTACTTGACACAGTTGTATATGATTCATACAACTTAATTCATCATCCTCATATTGGAATTGTTCTGTGAATGTGTACTACAGGCTAGTGCAGACCATGGATTATTCTGTTATAGTGTTTGATACAGCTCCAACTGGTCATACTCTTCGGCTGTTACAATTTCCTGCAACGTTAGAGAAAGGGCTTTCCAAGATGATGAGTTTGAGGAATAAGTTTGGTGGCTTATTGAACCAGGTATGAGGATTTTAACTTCATTTATCTGCGAAATTATTAACATAAACACTTCAACTTTTAACACTGTCTTAATTATGAGAGATATGTAGGATTAACCTTCCAAGAACAGTTAGAAACTAGGAGCTGTATACGATCAATGGATGATGTAAGATCACTCATGTTGAATTGGACTTCTATTACCTGGATTTTCTATAAAATACAACTAGCATTTGAGACTTCTATCGATGGACCTGAGATCCAAAACCCCATATCCAATATGTCGGAACTATTATTGCTGTTTCCTCACTGCAGTTCTTGTTTGTTTATCAGACAATTTGATGGCGGTTACGAATGTGAATTTTGTAAAGATTCACAGGGCTTTCAGTCTTGTATGTTGGTCATATTAATTGACATTTTTATGAGTCTGTCAAGGGTTGCATCTAGGATGACTGATTCTGAAAATGTGATTAAACTGCTGCAACATGTGTACTGAGTTAAAAACATTTTATTGCTCAATTATGTTGATGTTTTGTGCTTGATGAGATTTCTTAAGCTGCAAAGCAGTCCAAGATTGTTGCGGTATTGAATGTCCACTCACCTCTTTTCTTGCAATAAAACTGACTATTATTCTAATAATTGTTCAGCAAATCCTTTAAGTCTTTTGAGTTATTTAATTCTCATATATCACTAAGACGTTCTATTGATATGCAAGTAGTCTCTATCTTTTAATGCAGATGACTCGTATCTTTGGTATAGCTGATGATTTTGGTGAAGATGACCTCCTAGGAAAACTTGAAGGCATGAAAGATGTGATTGAACAAGTGAACCGGCAGTTTAAGGATCCTGTGAGACCTTATTCAGAATATTCTTTTCCTCCATTGCTTTTATAATGAAATATGACTTCTGTAATTCGAGTTTCTGACATAAGATAACCATAGTGCCCACAAGTACTGCAATAGAGAAAACAATTAGATCATATTCACTTTTGGTATGTCTATGTTTAAAAAAAATAAAAAATTTATTACAACTGTCTAATGTGGTAACATATGGGCAGCCAGCTGTTTATGCATAACTGTGGTTTTTGGCTACCTGAGGGTTATTTCGTTGATTGTGTTAGAAGGAAATATGAATGAGGAATTCCTTTCTTAAGTTGGTTTTTACCAAAATATTTGCAACAACTTGAACACGATTGAAAGTAACAAGCATGTTCCTATCGGTTTGGATAAGTAAATACTTGGTTAAGTTCGCAGTTTTTTCTCCCTGCAGGTTTTTAGTGTAAGGATCATATAAGCCAACAGAACGTGAAGCCTACATTTTCTTAATTATATATACAAGTTCTATTTGTCTCATGCTTATACATACTGTGAAAATCTTCTGACACATTAGTGTTCTTTTGTGGCAGGATATGACAACTTTTATCTGTGTTTGCATTCCAGAGTTCCTCTCTCTGTATGAAACGGAACGACTAGTTCAGGAGCTTACTAAATTTGAGATAGATACTCATAATATCATTATTAACCAAGTAATTTTTGATGAAGAAGGTAATTGTTGTTTCTCCGGTGACATGGTGTTATTTTTTTATTTTATTTTTTCCAGACACCGAGTTTAATTTCTTTACATAAGCGATTTACATGGTCATTATTTCTGTAGTTGTTGAATCAAAATTGCTCAAAGCTAGAATCCAAATGCAGCGAAAGTATCTGGATCAGTTCTACGTGTTGTATGACGATTTTAACATAACTAAGTTGCCATTGTTGCCCCAGGAGGTGCGTACTAATTGCCTTACTTTCTTACTCTAGTGTTAGGATGCATCACATATAGCAACACACTATTGTGGAAAGAAAGCAAAAACCTACTTCACCCCAACCCGCATCACCAGAACACTCATTCTACCTACACCAGTTCGTACCATTCATCATAACATGAAAGCTCCATGACTTTTATTATGGGGTTCATCCTTTATTAATTTTGTCATGAGTTATAATTTACAGGTTTGTGGGGTTGAAGCCTTGCAAGCATTTTCGCACCATTTTGTATCACCTTATCAACCATGTCTTATTCGAGGAACAATGGAAGAGGTGGAGCAGAGAGTATCAACCTTAAGAGAACAGCTCAAGGATGCTGAATCCGACCTCGAAAGACTCATAAAAGGGAAACAGAAGGCTTGATGCGGAGACGGTCACAGTCAAAGTAGCAGATTTCTTTCCCACTCCACTTTGACACGGTATCAATCTTTGTAGTTAGTTCAATTTTTTGATAGAAAAATCGATTCTTGAAATTCATTTTTTCAAAAGGCCAATAAGTGAGGATTTTGTTCTCGAAAAAGAGCTTTCCTTTTTTTGCTGTTTTTGGCCCCTTGGACGTTAAATGATGTTCCAATGGGTTTGGGAATCTATGTAATACACATTATCTCAATCTAGTAATATTTTTTATTTGTCTGAAATTTGTTGACTGCCTAATTTCATTAGTAGTCAGATTAATATGATTGGTATGGGTTGAAAGTATTTACATATATACACACATATAATCTTTTGGAATGTTAATTGCAAGGATTTTACAATCATGTACACAGATTCTGGTTCAAACCTCAATGTTCCTAATTAGCCCATGGATTAGAAATAGCAATAGGACTCCTAACTGTGTAAGGAGAACTTTTCCAGACAAGTGACCCTGATAAAACAAGAACATTGCTGTCCATTGGTTTTGCCTTCACCACAACTTTGAAGCTTCGTTTCTGGTAGGCCTTAGAGAAGATGAGGCTCATCGGTTTCACCACAATCTCCACTCCTTTTGGAGCTATGATGGTAGCGTTGTAAATGGACTCGGGCCTGCCCACATTTGTGACCTTCCGCCTGAAAACACCCAAGGTCGGTTCTCTATCACTCTTCAGGGAAAGTTGCACGGAGGGATAGTTGATTGCATCTTCACCCTTTGCAGGAAGCAAGCCCGAACAATTTATCGGGCCCTGGCCCACTAAACTCCCGATTGCAGACCCATTGTACCCTTCATGGCACAGGAACTGAATGTACGACATATCATCCATGTCGTAGATTAGTCCAGGGCTGATGGCCTTGGTCGGGTTAATTTGGCCCGACCCATATGCGAACTCAGCATCTTTGTCTACCTTGGAGCTCATCGGTGTTGCTGCAAAGGAACACATTTGAGAATCCAATTCAGTAACCAATAATAGTTATATCTGAATCGGTACGAAAATTCTAGTTTACCAGTAGTCATGAGAGCAGATTTGATTGCAGCGGGGGACCACTTTGGGTGGAATGATTTCACGTAGGCTGCAGCCCCACCGACGTGTGGGCACGCCATTGATGTACCGGACATGAAGGTGAACTTGGAATACTGCGTGTCACCTTTCAATCCAGTTAGCGATCTCAACGGAGTATATGATGCTAGGATATCGATTCCAGGTGCTGCAATGTCAGGCTGTTGGTGTTTTTGTCAGAGATGGAAAAAGGTATTTTGATAAACAAAGGGAACATGATTATCATAGTTCTAGTTTGTACCTTAAGAGGATATATTGTTCCAGGATTTGGTCCCCTGGAAGAAAATGAAGCAACAAAGGGAGCCTGGATCTTGATTTCCTCAGATTTGTATATAACCGCTGATGGTGTTCTGCAAATCATGAAAAATCAACTAACTTCGTTCGAAAATGATTAAGTATGTCAAAGGCGAAGACCAAGAGTTACTTTGTTGAATGAATATAGTCATTGATGCTCTTTCCTGTTGAAGAATTCACCATAGTTCCGGGAGCCATGTAAATCTGTGGAGCATCAAGAAACACGTCGCTCTGAATGATGACGCCAATGCCTCCGAGGCCTTTGACAACAGAGTCAGCACCCCAAGAACCTAGTTTGCAGTAAACCACCTTCCCCTTCACCTTCTTAGGATCCATAGAGTTTTCAGCACAGTATATCGAATAATCCTTCGTATCAGAGTTCCTAGCAACATCCTCCCCGCTTGCAAGAGGATAAAGACCTTGCTTCGGCTCAAACATGCTTATTCCTACTCCCTGAATCAGATACAAAAAGTCTATTATAAGCTGAATGGGCTAGCTCAAATGGCCCAGTGTACGAGTTCGAGTCTGTGGCCTAGCCCGACCAAAACTAGTTCTAATTTTACCTATAGACTGGGTTAAGGAATTCCTTCGGCCGGGACGGGGAACCCAAATTGCCATTTAAGATTCTTATATGAATGATTTATGATTAGAAAGAGTGAAAGTTAAAGCACTTACGGAGACGGTCACTCCATTTCCCATCACGACTTTGCTTCTAAATTGTCGATCAGTCCCACTAGCCGCGACGGTTAAAAGCCAAGGTGCGTGATTAGTAAGGGTACGATGGCCCGGCCCGTCATTCCCAGCCGAAGCTACTGTTAGAATCCCTTTCCTCATAGCATGAAACGCACCTACTGCTATAGAGTCCGACGTGTAACTTCCAGTTAGTCCGCCTAACGAGATGGATATAATGTCGACTCCATCGCTTATAGCAGCATCGAATGCAGCAAGAATGTCCATGTCTGCACAACCAAACGTGGTCCAACATACTTTGTACATTGCAACTCGGGCACAGGGGACCGCCCCGTGTGCAGTTCCGGTTGCAAGACCGTTAAGGTTTGCATTCGGAACTAGAACTCCTGCTAGTGTCGAAGAGGTATGAGTACCATGACCATCCACGTCTATAGGTGATAAGATGTCTTTCGGATCAGGCCTTTTGTCCAGCTTGAAGTACTTTGCTCCGATAAGCTTGCTACAAGATAATTAATGATCAGTTGCTACAGAGTCAAGATTGATCACCAATAGCAAGGGGAAGAAAAGGAAAAATAAAAATTGACATGGATTTACTTGTTGCATCCTGAGAAATTGGCAAAGTGGCCACAGCTCCCTTTCCATTTAGCCGGTGGAGGGCCAAGACCATCGTCTTTAAAGCTGTCGGATTCCGGAGTTATCCCTGGTAATATTTATGGCAAAGATAAAATAAAAATTGTAACATGGGAACATTGTCTGTGGAGAATCAATCAAAACAAGTAATGAATATTCCGACTTCGATCAGGTGCGTAGGTTACGTTGCAAGATTGTGCGCCACGCACCTGATCAGAAGCGTCTACAAGTGAAAAATGGCATTTCACCTGTGTCAAATAGTCCCACAATTATGTTGCTCTCAAGTTTCAAGTTCCTTCTTGATTTTGGAGTCAGCCCAACGAATTCCCATGATTTTGTTGTGTGTAGTTTGTGGTATCGATTTGGGAAAATCGAGGCCACTTCGTCCCTGTCTGAAAAGTTTTCCATACTTAGATCCACAGATTGCAAAATACTAATGTTCCTATATACAAATAAACATATATGCACATACTGGATAACATTCTGGCTTCATCTTCAGAAAGCTTTGCAGCAAATGCATTGAAACTCTTTGTGTAGCTATACACAAGGGACTCCGAAGCATCACGTTCACTACAACAAAAACACCACCGCGGTCCAAGAAACGAAGATCAAATCAGCTATCGTTTTTCTTTATAGGCTTTGGCCTCATGGTAAACACTTAAAGACAGAGATCAAGATGCACGAGTGATGTATAAACAAACCTTCCCTTCAAGGATGAGAGGACACTACGATGTGTCTCAAGTTTCAAGCTCTCAGTCGACGCTTCATCTTTCAAGAAAACAACGTAAAACTCCTGCACGCAGAAGATCAAATTCATCGTGTCATCAACACACGTACACAACACACAAACATGAGAAAACAACTGATCAGAACTTGCTCACATTCCCATTTGCAGCGACGACAAGTGATAGGACAAGGTAAAGTAGAAGGTAATAAGGCGACGGATTAGACGACATCATGGAAGGAGTGAATAGGGAAGAAACAAGCTGTATGTGCATGTATACTTGCAGGAATTGCTATTACATATAAATAGGATGAATTCGAAGGAATTAAGGAAGAGGCAACAAGGCTTTCCATTAACAGTGAGGTATAAAATTCAAAGACTTTAGCTTAACTCCTTAGTCAGTATTATGTTGAAGATTGGATTGGGAAATCTTAGAAGAAAGATGGAAAATTTTATCTTGATTATGGGATTTTGATCAAGACAGGAAATGATAGGTACAGTTAATCCTTCTTCTAGACTTTTTATGCCAAACTTAACTTCTATCTTTAGCAACATTTTTTCTTGATTTTGACTAAATTTTAATCTTGAGGGATGATCTTAGGTCTTCTTCCCCTATCCTCCTACCGTAGGAGGATGGACAAACACTTCTAATATGTTATTTATTATCTGTACTATATTTTTGTTTTGCTTGTTTTGTTTTTTTTTTCTTCTCGTTAGATTTGCTTTTTGTGGCATTTCTTCATCTAGATGTTGCATCCACGTCTTGTGTGGCCTCCATGCCCCGTGAGCCTTCCACGCCTTGTGCGGTCTCCGATCTCCGTGCTTCTTCAACGCTTTGTGCAATTTCCGATCTCCAACAAATCTAGTTTCTTAGGCTATTTTGTAGTTGCAGATTAATCTACTTTTATAATAGTAAATGTTGCACGAAATATCTACCATTTTGTGTTGAGAATTTTTATATCACCATCATCATTTCCATTGCATGATTCCAAATTCTTAGTTTCTTTTTCTTTTCAATATACACAGAAAAAAAGTTAGTACGTATTTTCTTTTTTCTTTTTATCTTATTACAGAATGTAATGTTAAATTCTTAACTTAATCGAATAAAATCACATCAATCAAATAAATATTTTATTAAGAACACACTGCAACAAAATAGGTCTTTTGTGACTCACATTTTGAGATGATAATTGTGGTCACTAATAATAAGTTTTTGTGACGTTTTGTCGTTACAATATGCTCTACAATTTTTTTTAAGGTCATTTTAGACTATTTTTATAGATAACTACGCATTTAAACTACCGAATAAATTTGACTTTCTCCAAAATTCATCTAATAGATTTTCACCGCCAAGAGACTACAGAGCTAAAATTTCTTATTGAAGGGAGTGAAGTACGTTTTTTAAAAAGATTTATCAAAGTTTTTGAAATTTGGTAACGACAAAGTCGTTAAAAATTGTTGGCTCCAAATGCAACCTAAATCCACTTTAATTAGAGCTGTATTGTGAAGTAATTGAGAAACAATGTTTAATGTAGCTCCATTCAAACATACTACTCCATTCGTTCTAAAATAATTATTATTTTAGCATTTTTTACACATCTACCCATATTTAAACCTAATGTTCTACATGTTCCCAATACCCACTTTAAAATATTAAAGCATTTATAAGGAAGAATAGATGAGAGTAATTTTGGGAGATTTGAGGAAAATGTTTCTTGAATTCCTATAATAACAAATATTTTGGGACAAATCTCAATTATTAAAATGACAATTATTTTGGGACGGAGGAGTATATGATAGTGGACTAATTAATTAATAATTATACATGTGATATATATTTCTTACAATCCCACTTGAACTAAGATGGTCAAAGTCAGAAACTTAATTAAGGACCATCATTCGATTGCTTGGATTGAATTGCAAGTCTTGGCCCTTTGATTTCATAAGTAGCAAAGCTCAACATATATCTTCACGTTTTTGAAAGTGCCTTAATAAACATAATCCGCCAATTTAGTTAATTTCCAGGAAAATTGTTTTTTTTTTTTTTTTTTTAATTCTTCCCTCTCTTGCCTTGTTAGTCAAGTTCGTCTCACTGTTCTATGGCGAAAGTCGGGAATACAAGCTCCGTTCCTCAAACTCCCACTCATAAAAACGAAACAAGGTTTATTTTATTTCATTTTATTTATAATATCCATTATTTAGTACAATCTAAACCAACTACTTTTAGTATATTTTGAATTTTTTCGCTACATATCCAAGTTTTAGTAGTCTATGAGCTTTGTTTTTGCCATTTTAGGAAGGTCAAGGATCGTATCCTATTCCATAATCCCCTACTTAGAAAAAAGAAAAGAAAAGAAAAACTATTGGGGCTAAACCAATATGGGCTTTTAGCATTTAATAAATATTTTGTTGCAAATACAATGGCACATTACTTACAAAAATTAAATTAAATAAAAGACCCCAATCAGATTTTTTTTTTCTTTTCAAAATAAAGGCCATATAGTTCCTTTTTTTTTTAATAACTTCTCGTTCAACCTACTTCCTTGTTCCGAAAGTGGGTATAGTATGTGTTGGAAAATTACAGGCGGATGCTAACCTACATCACATATATTACACATATCAATATAGGTGTATGTGTGTGTGATTAGGGGATGATATACTAAGTGTATTCTACCTAAAATAGGACCTAATAAACAGAAAATTACACACTTAGGGATGTTTGCGAAAAATTATACTTGCGGTGGAAATTGCTTATAGTGAAAATGGTTATATTTACAAGATTAAAATATGTATAATCAGTCAAAAACATACCCTTTCTTATCTTTCAAATTATGATTTCAAGCTGTTTCTGTCAAATATAAATTGTATAATAACAAACACTAGAAAAGTGAAAAGTAGCGGTAAACTGTCTAATCCCTACTAAATATTAAAAGAGAGCCCCTAAAAAAGGAGGAGACATGTGTCTCATGCACATTCTTTCTTGACTTCTCCTCCAATCAAACTTTTCTCGTTTTTTCTTTTTTTCTTTTATTCTTTTATCTTTTCACTTCGAAATTTTAAGGTCATATAATTTTTTCGTCTGAACTCGGTTTTTGATAAGAAATATACCAAATTAATTCTCTTTTTGCGATCTTTGATTTAACATCCATTATACATATATATTAATTAAAATATTAATTTTTAAGTGTAAAATATTTTTTTAGGATGATTATGATATATTTTAATTTTTAAACATT
>JAUEKW010000009.1:99510-112762 GCA_032274785.1 Ajuga reptans
ACTCCCGGTGTAGTCCATGGAAAGTGGAAACATCAAACATAGATTATCAGCAAGAATCAGAGTACTTGGTGGGGGGGGGGGGGCAAAGCTCAACATTTTATAAATACATGTACTAAAAAAAATATGCTATTAAAAAAAAATTGGGGGGAGGGCTTCACACTGTGGATCCGTTCCTAACCGTAGATGTGGAGCATATCAAAACTCATATTAAAATAGTTTCGAAATGCCAAACTATATATGGTATTTGTACATATTAACATTTATTTCATGTGTCATAGATAAGGTATCTGGTGTACGGGTGATTCTATGCTACCCCACTGGCACTGTGCAGCTGCACTACATATATCACAATATTTTATTAATATATTTTATATTAATAAAATATTTTGATGTATCTAGTGCAGACACTACATGTAGGGCACCCAAGAATTTCCCCTTGTGTACATCTTCAAATATAGGTTCCGCCTACCACTGCCGTAAACCGGCGGCTTCCAAGAAGCAGTGGACCATTTTTCCATTTGGGCCCCATCCTACAGTCCACGTCAGATATAATGACCTGTATCCACGTGTAAAAGTAACTAAGATAGACTAACCAATCACAGAACCACTCGTAACTATAAAAAGGCCAAAGAGTGTTCATTCCGACAAAAATAACACTTTTTTTCTCCTATAACAAACTCCGAATAGGCCAAAGCTTTTCGGAGACGCTTTGTCCCAAATCCAATTGATGGGTTCATCCGATTGCGACGGCTCCGCCAATGACAAGCACCCCGAATTCGACCAGCACGTCATCATAATGCGCCACGGTGACAGGTTGGACAACGTCTTACCTCGCTGGGCGGCGTCGGCCCCCCGCCCCTGGAACCCGCCGCTAGCGGAAAACGGTAAAATTCGGGCCTTCGGCACCGGCGAGAGGCTCAAAAGGCTCCTCGATTTCCCGATCCATCGGGTCTTCGTTTCCCCTTTTCTCCGGTGCCTCCAGACCGCCGCCGAAGTTGTCACCGCCTTGTGCGAAGTTGACAAAAAATCGGATGATCCTAATGACTTGACCTCCAACGGCGTCGTTATAGATCCTTCCAGAATTAAGGTGCGGTTATTTGCGTATTTTTTCATTGTGTGTGTTTGTATATTATGAATTCATGCGTTGTGATAAATAATGTTGAAGGTGTATATGATAATCTACTTTAAGATTATTTAAATTTGAATCCAATTTTTTATCATGTTCTCTTTTCAACAGAGGTTGTTGTCAGATGTTAATTAGGTTCTGCCATAATGAATAACAAGTTAGTGTAATTTTCAGATGTAAATTTGCTTAATTTAAGGAATTAAGTGTTTTTTGTTTACATTAGATGATCAACTCTCAAGCTAAATCCATATATTTTTGTGGTTAGAAAACCATTATTGTTAATGTCTACCCAAAAGTTGAATTCCATTAGTGTTATTTGGATTGAAGGATTTGAAATTTATGGTACTGATTCATTGGTTTTTATTGATTGTTAAATCTCTACATTTCGAACCACTAGACGCAAACACAAACTTAGTAACAATAATAATGCTCAAAAGAGACGAATCTATGTGCTTTAACATTATAATCCTCTCCCTCACGTGATATAGTATTATTGACCAACGAAACCTTTGCGCATATTTTTCAGGTCTCAATCGAATTCGGGTTGTCTGAGATGATGAATTCTTTAGCTATTCGACAAAAAGTAGCTCCTAAAGATGGGGTTTTCAGCTTTGATATCTCAGAGTGTGACTCTGTATTACCTGCGGGAACTATGGATAATACTGTCGACATGGTTTATAAGGAGGTAATTTTACCATACATACATTATGTTGAACCATTGAATAATGTTATCTTTATTAGTGTTTACTTATTCTAAGAGTTGGTTTTGTTTGTGATAAAATGTAGCTACCAAGATGGCAAGAGACAGTAGAAGGTGCTAGGTCGAGATATCTTGAGGTGATCAAAAGTCTTGCGGACAGATATCCTTCAGAGAACTTGTTGCTGGTCACACACGGTAAACTCTTCGGGTGCTAGTTGCAAATTAAATCGTTGTAAAGTATTACGTCAACATATTTCTCATGTCTCATCAGCTTTTCTTGATATGTAATCGTATGCTCTCAAAGAATGACTCTGCGCAACTGTAATTTAACGTTATATTTATTACTGTAGTAGTGAGCCTAGCAAAGCTTTTGATAGTTTGGGTTCAGTTTGTTTCTTATTGAGCCAAGGTGAGCTTAATTTATTGAAAGTAAACTTTATGTTTTGGAAAATTCATATATTCTAACAAATGTGTTTGTTTAATTAGACAAGCTTGAGTTTGCTTGATTTATTTAAAGAGCCTCGTTGAAGGGCAGTGCGAACAGCTGACGAGAGACTTGATTTGTTTATAATTAGCAACCATATATGCTTTCAGGAGAAGGAGTTGGATGTGCAGTCCCTGGAAGGTCGCAGGATGTTGTGGTAACTGAAGTCGAATATTGTGCATACTCAGTCTTAAGCAGACCCATAGTTTTCGGTGGTGAAAACAAGTCATTTACGGCTGGAGACTTTGTTGGTTTGCACAAAGGACTAGACGGTGTCCAGTTAATCAAAGCACCTACCAATCCTGCTCAAAGCTCCATATAAATTGTCACTTCCGTCCTCCCACATCCTTTCCGTTATTATACACACACACTTCTTCAGTGGTCAGTGCTGCCATCTTGTGTATTGCCCTTGGCGATTTCAACATCGTTAAACTAGGTGTTGGTTCCCATCTTGTGCATTAGCTTTATGCATATGTAAAACATTCAATTTCATCCAATGTGAAAGAATTCGTGTTATATGCAATGAGCACCTCAAGTTTAACAGACTTGGCTTGAACTTTTTATAATTTTGCCCTTAGTTATCTACATATCTTTACATAACCATACTAATCTAGTTACTGGAAACTCAATCTGAAGAGTAAAATTCATTTTAAGTTCAACAGAAAGTAAACTATGCATTTGAAAATCAATCTGAAATGTACTTTGCTTGTACAAGAACACTAATTCACAAGAAAAAAAAAACCCAGCAGTTACAGATGAGGAAACTTCGAAAGAGATTATTAATCCCTTCCAGTTAGAATGCTATGTCAATACAGAAGAACAATCGACTGCTAAACTGTCAGACTGCTTAGAGATGAATCGACTCATCACATCCACTTAGACGGGCTAGGAAGTGCTTCGATTTGATCAAATATCTCCATCGGTGGGAAATCATCTATCGAACTGTCTATCTCCTGGCATTCTGCTGTTCCAAGAAACGAGGGGACGCCTAATACAGATCCGCAGGAATGCTCAAACTCATCAAGAAAACTTGGATCTCCATGTCTGGTAATAAAGTCCTGGCTTTCCATTAGTAGAGGAAAATCGGGTTGAAGCAGTGGAAACTGAGGGAAGGAGATAAGATGTGGTGGAGTCAACGGTTTCTTCTCAAGAGGCGTGTAGTCGAGCAGTGGAGCGCTGAGTGGGAGTGGATGCACCATGTTGCGATAAGGGCAAAAGTGTGATTTTGATGCTAATTCCTTCTCTGTTGATGAGTTCAACTTGGGTACCTGTGAACATGACAAGAAACTTGTATGAACTTGTTGTTTATTGTGTATACAGTTGATAACGTGAGAGCAGCAAAGATTTACCAGGAGACGAGGGAGAGCGTGTAGGGCCGCGATCAAGGGTTGCGCTTCCTTAGTGCTAATTTGTGGCTTGTTGGATGATGACGACAGGGTGGCCGTCTGCAGGATTCTGGCGAGTCTCTTTCGCCTGCTGCTCCAGAAATTTTTGACGTCGTTGTCTGTTCTTCCGGGCAGATACGTGGCGATTTTTGCCCATTTGTTGCCGAATTCTGCTTGCAGATCTATCACTGTTCTCTCCTCCTCTGCTGAGAACTTCACCCCTCTGCATTACAGAGAGAGAGAGAGAGAGACGCAAAAATGAAATTGAACTTAAATGTGCCAAATTAGGCAGTAAAGATGCAATAGTTGTTAACTTACGTCTTCAAGTTGGGGGAGAGTTTGTTGACCCAACGGAGGCGGCAGGATTTTCCGGTGCGGTGGAGGAGGCCTTTGAATCGAATGGAGCTCCAGTCTCTGGGGCCGTACTTCTTAACATGGTTTATCAGCACTTGGTCTTCTTCAACTTTCCATGGCCCTTTCTTTATCTCCCCCATTTCATCATACTGCACCATTCTCCTCTTCCTTTCCATCACACGCACAACTTGATCTCCAGTGTTTATGCATGCAAGAATTTTATAATCCAGTTCCAGAAGTTGCACTTCTCTACCTCTCTCTACTCTCTCTCTCTCTGTGTGAGAAATGGGGAGTGACGGTTGAGACGGTTATAGCCACTATCTGCCCACTAATTACCCCGCTTTCCCCAATTTTCGCTCCATTCAAATTTAGGCCCATTTCGGAAGATGGGCTATAAATGGGCCTGAGCTATTGGCTATTGGATGGGTCAAGACTGGAAACTGGGTAAGTAGGCCCATTTCTGAATATGGGCTATTTGATGGGCCAGGAATGGAAACTGGCTAAAAACCCTACAATTTTTTTAGCCCATTCATCTACCCAACATTCAATTTCTATTAATTAGTCTCAATAAAGAAAAAAAATCTACAAATTCACATGTAAAAGATGAATTTCTCTTTGATTTATAGTACATGTATTTATTCTTAAATAAAGGTAATGGTTACCATACAGAAAATAAAATGAACATTGCTTAATACAAAAAGATTTTGATAGAGTATGAGCAAGTAAATTGTCATAGAATAAAATCGTTTAGGTGGTGGATGAAATTGATTTTCACCACATAGTACGACTATAGTAATTTGTAGTTTTATTTTATTTTATTTTATTTTATATTTATTTCTTTTTTAAGCAATGAGTAATTTTTAGGGATGGACAAATTACTGTAATTACTGAAAATATTAATTTCCCAAAATATTCCTAAAGAAACCAGTGTAAGTGTAACCTAAACCCCAAACCTTGGTTCGTCTCTCCCCCACTGTACCACCCCCTTTTTCTACTTCGAATTTTCTCAATTCTTGAATTTCTTGTTGCGGAAATAAACACACTTTATGTGACAAAAATCATACAGAAGTTATAGAATTCTGAGAAAAAGATAAATAAAAGAAGATAATCTGCAAGCTATGTACAGAAGTGGGTTTGGAATGAAGAATAAATTGTCAAATATTCTTAGATCATCGTACAAAGAATTGAAGCATAGGCCTTTGAACGCTGTACTCAATGGGGGTTTCGCTGAATTCTCGTCATTGGCGACCGAAACACCATTAATAAGTGATTTCTCCAAAAGGGTATGTAGAAATGTTCGCTTTCTTTTTTCCTTTTAGCTAATGTATCTGCTAATTTTGTGAAGTGCTTTTTCATTTGGTGTCCGTTTTGCATTTCAATTGATTGAGAAAATGAAATTCGTGGTATGTTTATCTACGGCGATGATTTTTTTTTCCCTTCTTAAATTGTATTTCTTGTTATGGAGGATTGCTTATTAATCTGAACTAGGATTCGGGCCAGCTGATTGTAGAATGAGTATGTTCTTATTGAACTTGATGCCTGTGTCTGTGTTACATGATTCATATTATAGTTTCTATGTCGTAGAATTTGGCTAGTAAGATATGAATTAATTGAAGTTTCTTACTCATCTGCATTCTACAATGTTGATTCTTGCAAATTAGAGTGACACTGCATTGTTCTGTCTTACTGCTTTACAATGCCATAGAATTTGGCCAGGAATATAAGAATTAAGTCAAAGACTCTTACTCATATGCTTTTTACTTTGCGATGCTTGCAAATTAGAGCGTATGTTGCATTATTCTGTCTTAATGCTTACAAGATTGTATCTGCTAGCAGCCATGCATGCCACTAAGAGTTCTTGTCGCTGCTCAAAATGCTTATATATTTCCAATCATTTCTATGTAGTTAAGCCATAATGTCGGGGAAGTTCAATTTTTTTCCCTTTCTTCCTTAATTGTTGGAAATCCATTAGTTTTTCTTGGAATTTACAAATATATTTTATTTGAGTCTCTGAAAATTGGGCTAAACTTATAATGTATTGTGGATATATAAGTACTCTTAAGCACATATATGTTTTAAATCTTTTTTATTTACGGCACGCATTCGTAGTTTAAGAGGATGGCATCTAAAGTTATTTTTATCTAGCTAGGTAGCATCATTCTTCATGTTCTAGCTTGTCATATAAACGTCTAGTGTCATTCTTTTATCTGGAATGCATAAACATGATTTGCCATAAACTTGAGTAATAATGATTTCTTCTTTCTATTATGCAGGTTGCTCGTCAAGTTGGCGGTAAGTGGATGTTTTCATTACTGAGAAACACAAGTTCCATTTGAAGCCGTTACATAAAAAGTGCTGCACAAATATGAATTCGGCACTATTACATGTTAATATCTATTATATTTTGGTCTCAATTTCCCCTCTGGCAGTATTTCTCATCGTACATGCATTTAAACTACTTACTATCCTTGGTTGATACGTTACTAATAAATCATTGTACTTGCCTTTAAAAGAAACTAGTCAATTATGACAATGCCCTCTAAGGAGCTTCACGGCCATGGAATAATATGTTGGCTATTTGCTATGACTTGAATCACATTCTTAGGATGTTCATTTCCTACTTGTGTCTATCTTATTGTCTTCGTTTTCCCCCTCAAAAAAGAAGTTTGGGTGTTCTTTTTTCTTTTTCGGATGGGTGTGTGCATGTTTGTGTCTCGGGGGGAGGGGTGATGATGGTACCGTGTAGCGTGTTTGAAACTTATGTTATTTAAAATTGCTGGTGATCATTTGGCAGGGAACTCTATCCTAATCAGAGATCAGTTGACCAGGCAACATGCGCTTATCCATTGCTCACCGTTTCAAGTAGCCTCGAGTGCTGGACAGCATATGAGCAGTTCTTCCTTTGCTAGATCCTTTGCATCCAAATCTACAGGGCCAAATGGACAAAAAGGATCAGAGGTTCGTCAAAATTTTCCCATGTTTAATAGTAGTGCAAAATACTTATACATCTTCCAGAAGTCTGAAATTGTTTGCTAACATAGTTTTAGAAAGAAAGAAAAAGTAATGCTGCATTTCTTGCTAAGTTCTGAATACAGAGGATAAGGGTTTGGACGGATTTCCGATATTAGGTGTTACCTACTTAATCTAGCAATTACTGATTGATAGCTTTTCCATCTCTGTTCTATCTATTGCGATTAATCCTGACAAGTTTGTCTGCGTACGTAAGTACTTTTGATTCGAAAACTGAGACACGTCATTAATACCGTTTTGACACAGACTGGACCATGTTCCCAAGTTTTCCGTAGTCATAATGTCTCAATCTAATTGTGTTATCTCGGGAAAATGCAGCATTTTGGTAGGTTAACTTGTTATCTCTATCTTTTCACCCGATTGAGGTAAGAGAAATTTGCATCGGCAAGATAAGAATCCTTGAAAGAAAAGAGCTTAAGAACGGTTTGTCATAGCACTACGTAGAGAGGCTGTCGTTCACTTTCAACTCAAATTCTTTCATGAAGTATATGGCCCTACTGATAGTTGCTTCTACCTAAACACACATACCGGGAATTTAGTGCGTATACACCTGTTTCGTTGGTTGTGGCATGTTCACTTGCTGTTTCAGTTTTAAATTCACTATTTTCTTTTTCCTTGTGGGACCCACACCTCCTTATGTTGAGTATGTGCAGCCATTGCTTTCCACAAATCACTTTTGGTTGTGAGAAAATTTGTTGTTTCATGATTGACAGAGTTCCTTGTATCATCAGGATCATGTTACCTTTTCATTATTTCTGCCTGTAATAGCCTAGTTAAATATCAAATTTATGAAGCGTGTGTATGAATCATTTAATTATGAAAGTCTACTTAATCTTTGTCAAACATTCTATTTTCATACTCAAGAACTAAAAATTCGTTTGCTTTTCTTTTACAGACTAAAAAAGAAATATCTACTGTGGAGGACCCCTTTGATGCGCCAACATACAATATCCCAGAGAAGCCGGTGACGTTCACAGAGGGAGCTTCTTATAGTCTCATAATTCTTGCAGGTCTTGGCGTTGCTGCTGCTGCAGCATATGGGGTTTTCAAGGAACTTATATTTCAACCAAAGGAGTAAGCAAAAAATATTTTTCTAGTTCATAATTTGTTTTCTTTTTTCCTTTTTTACGATATTCAACTGAAGATAATGTTTTTTAGGTACAAGATTTTCAACAAGGCTCTTGAAAGGATTCAAAATGACAGCCAGGTATGTCGGCTCGATTTTATTTATCACAAATTTGTTCTTTCTGTAATGTTGAGGCGGAATAGATGCGTGCTGTAGATATAATTACAGAACTGTAGGATGTATGTCGAGTTAAATTTAGTGTTCCAGCACTTAGTAATATAAGAGGAAACAGTGACTATAAAATCACTTAGCAGGACATGATAATCAGCTCGCACTTTCATAAATGGAGATAAAGTACTTTTACCGTCATTAACAAAATTCTCACTGTCCGATCAACTAGAGTAGAAGTGCTTTATCTCTTTAAATTAATCTGATTTGCACCATTAGCTTCGTCGTGGTTATAATTATATTTTACTTTGAAAATGAAGATATTACGAGGATTATCTATACTTGAGAACTCTCTCTACCTCCATCTTGATTAATTTCCATCATTGTGGACTCTTAAGAATGCTGGATATGGAAGTTTCACCCTTAGATCTTAGCTATTGAAGCTGGTTCCTTCGATTTGCATCTAAACAGGTTAGGGTTAGAATTGGAACCCCAATCACAGGCTACGGGTCAGAAAGTAGGAACCGGGCTGCCCGTCAACGGGTCCCCAACAAAACATGGACTGATGAAGATGGTGTTGAACATATAGTGGTACGCAACACTTTACCCCTATTTAAGATCCCCTAACTGAAACAACAGAATACGAGCTTGCAGACATCTCAAGAAAATGGGCATTGTAGGTTAATTTCCACATCCGTGGGCCCCACGGAGCCGGAAAAGTTTACTCGGAGATGTTCAAAGACAAGGTGGACAAGCAATGGAAGTTCATGTATTTGATCGTCGAGGTCACATCGCCATCCCCAGCTCAATTGATGCTCGAGTCTTATGTTCCTGCATGAAAAGGGTGATCCCCAAAAAATTATTGTCTCGAATGATGGTATGAACCTGGAAATTTTGTTTAGCCCATAATTGGTCAGATTGTATTTGATGGCAATCTACTTGTCAATTTAGGTTGTTGGCTGATCCTCAACTCTTGTTATAAATTTGACCACTTTGCTTTCTGGAGGTTAGTGTATGAGAATACAAAATTTTGTTTAGATGTGAAGAATTTGGTTGATTGAATATTCTCAAGTTCATGTTGGGTAAATTTGCCTCTAATCTCTCACAGATGCACTTTCTTGTGTGTAAATGCACCGGGAATAAGATGTAAGATACTTCTAGATGCAAGAGACTGCATTATTTGATGCAATATAACTATTATCTTTTTTTAATTTGGGACAATTGCACTTGCACTCATCCTTTGTCTAAAATGTAGGTTGAAGTCCACTTTTGACCTAACAGGGACCTAATTTCTGTTAATATTTTGGATTCAAATTATACAATTATTACTGTAAGCTTTATCAAATTTGGAGTGGTTGTTATTCTTTATTCCAGAAGTAGGTCTACCTATTTAGTTCAAAGGCATGGAATCTTCTGTTTCAATATTCTTTATTCCACGTGCTGGGAGATTAACACATGTCTCATAACATGATGTGAACGACAGCACTAAACATTCAAACTTCCACACCAACACCTATGGTTCGGTTACACTTGACTAAAGAAATGATGGCTAAAATTCTCCCAAAGTGACTCCTACCTACCTATTATTTTTTGAAAGTTCCCTCCCGAAAGAAACAAAACGGGCTGGGAAAAGCCTCCTCCATTCCAATTGGGAAAGCAAAAAATTCAAGTCGATCTCTCATCAGTTGCTCGAGGCTGCAGTCCTAGTCTAGCTCTTATATTTGCACCTAAGACCCGCAAGTCTTCCACCTACAAATCAAAACATTCCATTATAAAAGTTATATATTTCAAAACTTACACAAATTAGGAACGCTGTGAAATATATATATATTAAAATAAAAACAAAAGAAGCAAGGATGGGGCTACTGAATACTCAGAATTATACTATGGTGAAAATGTTGGGGGGGGGGGGTGCCTATGCGTTTCAAAAAAAACTAGGGACCTATGCGTCGCCAGAAAGCATGAGTTCGTAGCATTCAAAACTAGTGGGTTAATATTAAGTCAAATTAGAGACACCCAACAAATGCTCCATAATCAAGTTGAATGTTGTGCAGCTCATAATTTCAAACAACATAGACTACTATTTCGTATGTGATAAAGGATCTCCAATTGATATTGATATTCTGCTTCGATTTACAAAAGAGTCCAAAGACCAACTTAAGCACAGTATGCAAACAAAAACCAAATTGGCTGTTTGCCAAGCATTAATTTCCCTTCATTTGGCTCAACTAGAACCAATCTCAAGCTAGAGGATGACATTATGACTGCTTTGCATCGCTAGTTGCCATGAGGATGCGAATATTGAAAAGTGCGGCGAACACGACTCGTGGACCACTTGATAACATTAAGACATTGACATATACAAACAACAAAATGACTTTATCACATGACTTATTTCATCATCATGGAAATTACTTTAATGTTCCTTGTTTGATTTCAAAAATAGACTCGTCTCAACATATTTTTCCAACCATCACAACGGTCTCAACCCAAATACAAAAAGTAGCTCCGGACAACCACCACTCACATAAGGGTAATTACCAATATCAAAATGTAAAAGATATTTTTTTTAGTACACCCTTCATCCCATAATGAGAATCCTGTTTGAAAAAGTAGAACTTGTTATTTTCGGTCTCTTTAAAACAATTCGCGCTTACAACTAAATTTATTTTGTGATTTGACTTATTCAATTATATGCAACTAATTCGTAAAATTAAAAATTTAATTTTTTAATTGGACAATAAAACGAGGCATTGACTTTTAAAATAGGTCTCTCGTTTTGGGACAAGAAAATTTCTGAAACATAACTCTCATTATGGGACATAGGGAAATGATCTAATATGTTCTTTCTTATAAAAAAAAAATGATCTAATATGTTCTAGCAGTATTTATCTCCACATTCAAGAGATTATTAATTTCAAACTTTAGCACTACAATTCTTGATGTGGGGGCATGGTTGCTGCTACAGCATATCATATTCCAACGATTTTAGATTAGATTAGCCCATAACTAAATAAAACTTACAAACTAAGTAGATTTAGATACACCAGTGGCCCTGATGTGAGTAGCGGTCGTCCAGAGCTTTTATGTCTGGGGTGAGATCATTCTTATGATCTCGGAAAGGTGTAATGGGTAACTGAGATGAGCTTAAGTTAGAAATCAAACAAAGAAATTTAAAAAAAAAAAAAAATTACAGCGATGAAGTTATTTTGTTGTCTTGACATGTCTTAATGGTTGTTAATATATGTTTGTCAAGGTGGCAATGGTACCAGAATTAGGTGTTTGGAAACAAAGCAACACTCATATATGATCAAACAGTTATAATATCTAGCATTTTTTTAAACATATACGAAAAGTGTGGTTGGAATAGTTGGTGAAAAGAAATCCTAAATGGTGTAAGTGCAACAAAACCCCTTGTTTGTAAGACAACGGTGATGCTAATCTACTATATGGGTTGGTACCACTTTTTCAATCTTTAGATCCCCGTGGGAACTAGCAATACAAATTACAAACTGTGCCAGTGACAGCCATATTTCCAACCTCCTCACAACCTTGAATTTGATGATGGAGCAGTTTTCTGGGCGCCCTAAGTTAGCCTAGTATTAGCCCAAACATCCTAAAACTTGCAACATTTTGGAGCCTATGACTCATGTATTCATTGTTGCGCATTGCTTGTTTCTTGTCGAAACTTAATGTGGTTCAGTTCATGGCTAGTTTTCCCCTCCTTATTTCAGCCATTGTTAGAATTTGTTTCCCTGCTTCTGCTAGCACTATATCATTTCAGTTATGAGACGGTACGTCTGTTTTAACCTTTGCACATATGGAACACACCCAGATAACCAATCTCACTAACTTTAGCCAAACATACTCGTTCGACCAAGAGTGATCAAACAGGATTTAGATGTTTGGTTAGTGACAATCTGAATGTTTTTAAGGCTGTTTGTTCATCAAGGAGTGGACAACCCAATCCCCAATGCCCAGTGCCTTCATTCATACTTACATATATATTACACATATGAGTGTGTGTGTGTGTGAATCAAAAGACAATATTCAATAGTTTGACATACAAGAACAGGAAACTCTGGCTGCAAAACCTCAGAATAATTCATGGACTTAAAAAAAAAAAAAAGGATTAAAGCACTTGAATTCGGAGGTTTCTGCGTCAATTTTTTTTTTTTTTTTTTCAAAATAAAAACACAAACAGAACAACAAACAAATTAGAAGTAAATTAGGGTTTTTGTATAAACAGTAAGATTTATTTCGAGAGAAAACTAATAAAATTGAAGGAATCTCACAAGAGAAGAGAAGTATACAGTTAGGAGTGCTTACGGTACGGATTCCTGAAAGGCGTACGGAGGCTAGGCCGGCGGAGGCGAAAGCGCCGACGAAGAGGGAACCTACAGCGAAGGCCTTAAGCGGCATTGAGCCGGAGGGGCCAGCATATCCTCTCCTCCACAAGGAAACACCCCACCCTAGTTGGGCGGCGCCGGCGCCGGCCGCCCACCACCCGTAATCATTCACCACCGCTTTACGTCCCTCTTTTTCCTCCATTTTGTTTCCATTTTCAGTTTCATACCACTCTTTTTCAGCTTGTTCTACTCCTGATGTGGACCACCGGGCTCTATTTGTTAAATCGGATTTCAGATTTGGGCTCAATGATTAGACCCTAATGATGAGCCCAACAATAGAAAAATGAAATTGTACCTTTCGTACTAGGAAAAAGTAGGGCGTGTTTGCTATGGGCTGAGCCCAACTAAGCCCTTGCTGTGTTTGGTCTGAAGCCATTTAACGCCCAACGCCACTGTTGATTTGGCTGAGGAAAAAGCGGCGTGTTTGAAAATTGAAATGAGTGGACTTTCTCTCTCTCCCACTCTCCCATCATTGCCACAGTGCACTTTCTCACATTAACTTTCTCTCTCTTCCCACTCTTCTCTGACCT
>JAUEKW010000009.1:127109-138365 GCA_032274785.1 Ajuga reptans
CCCCCCCCCCCCCCCCCCCCCCCCCCCCCAACCCCTTAAAAATATTATTGAAAAAGAAAAGGCATTCCCTACCAAATATACTGTCCATCTGAAGTACCTCCAATGGTGAAGAAGCAAACCTCCATACATTAATATTCAATCTCGAGGCTCCCTACAACATGGGCATCAAACTACAAAAAGCCCTTCAGCCTCAAGATTACAGTGGTATGCCCTTCTCATGTAAAAAAAAAAAAAAAAGAGAAGACCTAGCTTCCTCTCTGAGTTACATGAAGGATTCAAACAGTTCCTTCCACCTAATAAGATGAGATGCACACAGACAATTTGCATGGACTCTAGGGAAAGTATTAACAGAACATTCTCTGAAAGGTAAGTATCTGCTAAACAATTTCAGAAAATGACAGAGTAATATAGCCTATCTCATATAATGAGATGAAATGGCATACTATACCTAATCACTGTTAGATGATTTGTTCCTTTCTGAGTTGGACAATAGAGTACAGCATCTCATTCTTGCTAGTACTCATTTTCTCATTAAGTAATCTTGTATATACTCAAATGTGACATGTAGAATGAAAATGATCTGGTAGAGAAGATACTCATATACCTGGACGAATTGTGAACGCCGTAAGTGGAACATGAACTGAGGAAATATCGATAATCTTGGGGATAAAATGAAAGATGATGGGCTATCCTTCTGGTATTCTCCAAATTGTGAACATATATGTATCAATGACTTATCCAGCCACCTTATGGGGTCAAATTCAGCCTGCAGAAAACAAAAATTATAAATATAATAGGATAAAATGTTCAAATTAACAGAACGACAAATAAAACAATGCCAAAAGTTGAACAGAAAGCAATTTACATAGAACCCGTGCTCTCAACATGATTGCAATTAAATTAAATAAATAAATAAAAAGAAAATAAAATATGCTCCTGAACCAAATACAATTGCCAATAACAAAGAATACAGCTATAGGTTCTATGTTTAGACTGATTTATTACAAAACTCCATGCCTATGCTAACATATTACTTGCTGTGTAAGCAAGCAATGTGGTTCAAAAAGTGGTTAACATATTACTTAAACCATGAAGTAGAACTGCAAGGATGAAAATATTGGCTTTTACGGAAATATCGGTATTTCAATTTTACGGAAATATCAGTAAAATATCGGCGATATCGGTAAATGTCAAAAAAATAAGGCAGTACAATATCGTATCGGTAATCCTGAAAAAAAGATATATCGGAGATATATCGGTGAAATATCGGGATATTTTCATCATTGAAGTCAAGATTAGGGGGGAAAAAAAAAAAAGACAACTCAGCCATCTCCAACCCATAACACAAAATTTGGTGCTTTTAACACCAATGTAAGTGTTTCAGTGTACACCATCTCCAACGCAACTCCATCTCATAATCAGTAGTTTCGTGGCAAACGATCTCTAACACATATACACCAGAATTTTAACCAAATTAATATTTTATTCTATTTTATTAATTCCTATCAATCTATTTATTTTAAATTTATTTACTTTTAGTATTCTGTTTACTAATAAAAATATATACATAAAAGTATTGATATTAAAATTACAAAATAAGTATGCTAAAATGGTTTCAAATATATAAATATGCTAATATATATAATATAATATCCATGATTAATATTACTTTGAATTTTCATATTGCTGTCCTGTAATTATTTTCTTTAAGTTAAATAGTACTTGACATTATTGTCTTTGTGTTGTATTGCAAGTTCCCTTAATATCAAATTATTATGCTCGTAACTTTGACGTCTGGTGCAAATAATTTATTTAAGCATTTTAATTATTATTTGTTACTAATTCAACTTGTGAGCCAATTAAAACATTTTTTACTAAATCCAAATTTTAATTGAACTTTAATTAGATAAACCAATGTATGAAATAATTAAATGACATATGCGAGATAAATGAAATTAAAATTCCGGAAATTGGGGGGAATCTGGAAAGTAAAATATCGCCATGGCTTTTTTTGGGGAAAAACAGTGCCACACTGGAATTGAGGGGACACTGTTCATTATGCAAAAGTGGTGTCAGATTTTCTGTTGGTTTGAAGGACACCATATTATTCTGCAAATTTGAAGAAATACCGCCTGATTGGAGATGGTCTTATATTCTCTATTAACAAAACATCAGATAAATATGAATGAACAGCAGATACTGTTCGATCGCACAACCTCAGCAAGTTCCAGAGAGAAATGCATTCAAGCCTTAAGTCACAAACCAAGCCCTAGTTATAAAGTCAAAAGTACTGCACAAATTGTCAAGGAGGAATATTCACTACTGCAAGTGGTAATTCACAATAACTTGCACAATTCATCTCCAACTGTCGGAGAAGCTTAGCCTGGTAAATTAACTAGTTATTTATGAAAGAATATTATTAAATTTGAAGAGATTGGTGGCTCATCATGCTCAATACAATTTATGGACATTGCTGACAATGACAGACTTGATTAAATAAAAGATGGATCCCCAACACTTTTTACAGGTTGATTTATGTTTCAGCAGATTGAATCTAAAACAGAAAGCTTTCTAAATTCTGTAAGTAAAATTTCTTCACAATATATGAAGAAGAAAAGGTCTAGCATATCACCTCCGTTTCCATTTTGAAGGAAACTTGGCGTGCCATTACTACAGCAGCTGCTTCTTGGTCAAATCCTGATATTAGTTCCTGCAAAATATAAGAGAAGGAAAAGTCTATAAGTATCGGGACTTTAAAAAAAAAAGAAGGAAAAACCCGGAAGGTCATGACATCTCCATAAAAAAAAACAAAAAGAAAGAAAAAGGAAAAAAGATAATGTCCAGGAATAGTTTTAACAGTTACTAAGATACGTTTGAGCAGCTGATTTTTCTCATCTGTGTATTATCATGATGCCGCTTTCGCGGTGAATATAAATTTATTTTGGACTTCATTAGATATTTTGAACTGATGGTAATGCACCTCCTTATGTAAGGGAACATGATAGTATTGAAGGGACTAACAGCACATTTGCAACAATGGAATGGCAATCCAGGAAATGCACTTCACACTATTTGATCCCACTTCTATTTTTTTTTTTTGGAGGGTGATTCCCACTTCTTGTTTGGTAGCTTGCGGGGGAAACAGATTAATTGGCAATCATCACTGAAGAAAGGGTTCCTCCTAACCCCATGACTCCCTAACAAAATCTTTACTTATGATTCTCAATAAAAATGAAATAGATACTTAAACACACAAGCCCTCATTCATCCACATATAGATATATATGTGCATATTGAATAAACTATTCATACAAAAGAACCTACCAAAGCAATATATATTTATATATTCGTGATATTTCAGATATTCATAATACATAGGTTCATATATGGTATAATATGAATTAGCATATTAATACTATTTATATATATTTATTTGACAAAAAAACCAGGCACACGTCATAAATTTGTAAGTCTTTGTATACTAGTCAAACAATTAAAAATTTGTTATAAATATAAAACAAGTTTCATCATTTATATATCTGTAGCCTGCAGGGCCTGTAGGCAAACCGCAAACATATACATGTATTATATATTAGTAAATTCAGGGGATAACAATCGTCACGAACAAGAAAAATTCTCATTTCGACTAAGTTTTTTTTTTTTTTTTTTTTTCTCAACACACACATGCCACGGTGACTCGAACCCATAACCTATGGTTATAGGTAGTGGTGCTCTTACCACTTGAGCTATCCCACTTTCGACTAAGTTGTCAAAGTACCAAATAAAGGAGTGAGAGAAATTTATTCTGTTTAATCTGCACATATAATCAAATGAAAGAATGAGAAAGATCATTCCAAGTAGGATTGTAAACGGATCAACACGAACTGAATACTAAGAAACCAAATTCGAATTTGCAAATATTAACGAATTTTCGAATATTAATAAAATTTTAAATGTGATTTGAATTCCATTCGTGAAAAATATTCAAACATATTCGATTCGATTCAAAATTCAAAAAGTCCTTTTTTATTTATATTTCTATATTTCTTTTAATTTTTGAAATATTCAAATATTCATTTTTTTCCAATTAAATTAATTTTTTTTTAAATGATGATAATGTATACAAATTTATTTTAAATATATATAGCACTTTTAAGGATATTCAGTTTATTTTAAAGATATTATATTATATATGCATATATTATATAAAAAATTATTTAAAATATATAAATATAAACGAATCGAATATTCAAATTGTTGGAATCAAATACAACTACAGTTGCATTCAGATTCGAAAATTATACGAATATAAACATTAATCCATTTAAAAAAAAAATTGAATTCAAATCATCCTAATCGAATTCAAATCACGAATCGAATTAGGAATATTTGATTTGTTTACAACCCTAATCCCAAGTGGAGTCCCATTTTACGGGACTCACCTTTCAAGGAATGATCAATCTACTGTCTGCCAAACTTACTGCAAAGTATATTGTATACCTTAAATACAACCACACTAACCCCATCAAAAACTCCACATGAAACAACTAATGACTAGTTTTTTTTCTTTCAGTTTGATGATGATACACAGTAACTACTTCCAGAGTTGGTTTTTAGCTAGAGTAGATCTAGCTAGGGAGGAAGCAAAGAAAGAAGTCCCGTTAAGGGATCTCTGTGGGTGATTTGACTCCAAAGGCCCTAAAGTCTCGAAATAAGGTCGTGCAGTGGGTCGTTCAAGCAATTACGTGGTGACGCGCACCTGAACTACTCATAGTCTAACTAGTGTAGGGCTTGCACAATGGTGGAAAAGCATAAATAATAGAAAGTCTGGGATTTTATAATTGAAACAAACCAAAAAGTACTTGATCACAATATCTGGAAATAAATATGAGAACAACATTGAACTCAGGCAAAAAGGCCATCTTTCAAGTCAAAGGAGAATCCTTTAAACCTGCTTCATTCTTGGAAAGGCCCTCAGCAGATTGTGCATAGGATTGAAACAAAGAACCTAAAGGGGCATGTAGAAACAACAGCAGACAGCATGACCAAATGAAAGTAAGTCCAGAACAGCAGAACTAAAAGGGCTTCTAGATACAACAGCAGAAAGCATGATCAAATGAAACTATGTCCACTAAGTTTTCAGAATATTATCCCAACTTCCTATCCTAAAGATTTTTCACTCTTCCTAATTGCTTAAGTATGAGCATAACTCCTAGTCCAAGAGTTGCATTAATTTCTCCGCCTGCTAGTAAATATAGTTCCAAGAAGGATTAAATAACATATGTGCCAAAATCGTAACTAAGGAAGTCTTAATTGAGAACCGCAAGAAAAAAGTAGAAAAAGAAACAATAAAGAGGCTTACGTCTTTGATTCCAGGTCCAGCAACCCATCTCCGGGAGAGAGTTGTGGCACGTAGTCTCATTTGTCCACCGCCATGCTGATAACTGGACAAGAATATTTCTGAATAAGTTAGAGAACCCCTCAGTGAAAAAACAACCTAGCTGTTGCCTGGGAAAATTTATGAAGATATAATCAGTTCAGATGCTTACTAAGTCAGAAACTGGAAATAGAACTGGTTGTTGGCTGATTGGGAAATAATGTCTGGGCTCTCTTTCTTAACAACATCAAATATTATACACAAGGAAGTAGTTTTGTCAAGGCCACACAACTTCCACGCAGTGGTATTCCCTTGGCCAACAACAGTTTCAGAGCACAAAGGACCTTTCTGCATAACCAGAAACTGTTAGAAATAAACCAGATGCAGGCTAGATGGATCCTTCATACGGTAAGGGGGTCATACCTTATCAAGTGATGCACAAGGGCCAATTATTCCTTGAACTTTTATATCCTTTGAGCAATTGATCTCAAATATACCACTGCACAAAGTAAATGACTAAGTTGTGCTTCCAACATACTAGGACCAAAAAATGATTAAGAGAATCATCTTTCTATTTCTCTTTTTTTTTTTATAAGAAACAAACATATACTAGAAAAAAGAGAGGTACAATAGGGATAAGAGAATCATCTGGCTGCTGACTCTATGAAATGTAGACTAATACAAGATTTTAAAAATGGTCAGAGACTATAATGATTCTTCAAAATGGTTCGAAGATATCATGGCAACAACCCCCCCCCCCCAAAAAAAAGAAGAAGAAAGAAAGTAAATCACTTTAGTGCTATGAATTGTCAAAGTATTCTTGATAGCAGGGATGAAATCCGGAAACAAGATTAGCTGCCAAAACAGAATGTATACGAAGCCAATTTCATTGGATCATTTGGATAATAAGATCGACGAGAGTAAAACACAGGAGCCTATCCAAACCTTACTTTGATGCCAGTTCCAGATCATGATCACCAGATTGGAAAACACATCTTAAAGATTCCTTGAAAACTGAATGACCAAAACTTTCAGCAAGAACAATAAGCCCTCCAGTTCTTTCAACAGCTATTTTAAGCTCAGCAACTCCAACCTGATAAATCCATATAATATGTAAACGCAGATCAGTGATTTCCTCATTGACTTCTTATAAACATAAAATTAAAAAAAAAAAAAAAAAGGATTTCCTATTAGAGAATACTGGAACAAATCCACAAGTAGATTACGGGGCTGTCCAAGAAGGTGACCTATAATTGGGAAAGTTTACGTGACACTGTCACCCTGCAAAGCCTTAATGTTATACATGAAACATGGTTGTTAGAAATTTGTGCAAGCACTTATGCATGCGCCCCCGGTTTCCTAAAACTTCTCAACCCCAAGAGTACGAACAGCAGGGTTTATCCTCCTACAAATTCATACAGGAATTAAGTACTCGACTTTGTGCAGATTAACCCGCTTCCTCAGGCAGCTAAATCTAGGACAAGAGTTTAGCCAATTAAGCTTAGACGTAACTCCTATCAATCGAGACAATACCAAGCAATTGACCATGATAAATCCAAGTGTACCTCAAGCTCTATCCAGTGTGAGCATTATATATATTTAAAGTGGCAGGAATTCAAAACAACACTTTGCTCACCTTGCACCAAAAGAATTAAACATGTAGCCCATCATTTCTCCATTGTATAAAAAAATAAGGTTAAAAATTGCATAAACATACTCATAAAACCTTAAAGGTGCCCCTATAAGTAGTTTATAAGTGATCTTCAAAATAGAGTAGAAATGATGTTTTACACAAGAAATATGCAATATTATTGCCTTACGCATAAACAGGATGGATGAGTTATATATTCATTAGTTCACGGCATCTGTTTTATCTATTTTTTAGGTCTTAGAGCATTGACACAAATGCATCAGGCACCTTTTTCAACGGACTACATATTACACACTTCCTAGTCGTGCTTTTAATAATTCAAACCCATCAGGTTCCTGAGTTCTATACCCTTCCACTATCAAAAGCCTTCTCACTTATCAGAAGAAACAACCTCAGGGAAAAAAAGAAGACAAAAAAAAAAAAAGCACTTTATATTGTGAAAGTTGTTGACAAACAGAATATGGGAAACATAATTGTTTTCTTATCTAACATGTAACTGGTGGTAACAAATACCTGATCAAGTGCACAAGCGAAAACATCTAGCACATGTCCCTGATGAAAAAGTTGTTTCGAAAGTGTTTCATAAAACTTCACAGCTTTGTGGTAGAGAGGGGCTGAATCTTTGTCCAGGTCCTTGTGAGAACGTATAGGTTCAGACAAACTCTTAGACACTATCTGCAGATAAAATTGGAGATGCTTCAGCAGCATGATCTCATCTATCCACACATAAAGTAAGACAATATAGGTTCTGCTTCCCACTCAAAGTTCAACTCAATAGATCACTACCCAAACATTTAAGGGTCTTATGTGCTCTATGCCGAAAAGGCAGGTTCCCAACTTCTATGAAATGCAATGTAATAAGATACTGCACTTCCAATTCGATAGAGGAAAAGAAAACACACGGGGAAATGGATAATCAATGGGTCCTTTAACAAGATTTAACTCACGATTAGACATATTAACTGACAAAGCTCAGGAAAGACAACTTACAGCTCCTGCCCCTTCTGTGGATGGTCCACCTAAAAATGCCATAATTCTAGCCCCAGTACCAGGAACGCATGCTCCCAACAAATGAGCAGCCAAACTCAAAGCTGTACCAGTACACCTAGCAGCCCGTTGATCTGATGCAACTGGCCAAGGATCTTTCTGAAGCTCCTCTAGTATCTTGTAAATGACAGGAAACACAAAAGAAAATGTCATAGGATGATGATTCCTCTGATAGATCAACTAACCAAGCTGGGAAGATGCCATTTTCTTGAATCAAGAGTGAAGACACAACTTGAGTAGTAGAACATAGAGAACAAAATGAAACAGTAGTAATATTACATATAAAAGAACATTGGCAAGGAGTCCTTGCAATTGGACCGTAGATTTACAAAGTATTTTGGTACAACAGTCGAAATATCACCCAGCACAAAAAAATAATGACATAGATATCTTAAAGTGATTAAAAGTATAACCAAATCATACTTCAAGACCATACCGAATTAAGAACGAACTCACAATCGGACGCAGGCAACAAGAACCTTGAAATACTATCCTGTGACAACCCATCTCTAACTCCTGCAACAACACCTGTAGTTGGCCTTGGCCTTTTTGTGAAGAAGCCCATCTGCTCCAACAATTGTTCCTTAGTTACTTCCTTAGTCCCCTTGAACACATGAACCTTGGGAATCTGCCCAAAGCCCAGCTCATGAACATGCACATATGTGCCGAAGGTTATCAACCCAATCAAACAATTCTCAGGCACAATTCCCAACACCTGCACTTCGGATTGAAATCATTGAAATAAAATTACACCAGTCCAGAAGTCCAACAACTTTGAAATCCAAAAATGCTGATGTAAACTAATCGGTTGTCTGGCGGAGCAAAGATCAAAACTATTTTTTTTTTTTTTTTGTTCTTTTCTTTTCTGTTTCTTATTTGACTCGATTGCAGGAAATTGATTAGCCATAAAGTTGGAATCTATAAGGGACATGTTGGATTGAAACGTTCTAATATAGTTAACCCCTCAAAAAAATTCTATTGGCATGTTTACAAATAGCTCCAACTATCAGAAAACTAAGCTACGGCTCACGTAATAAGAAAAATTGACTCTTGAGTAATGATTACTTCAATAATACGTGTACATTACGTGATCAAAAAGCTAGACTAACATAATCTGCATGAGGCACTAACTAAAATCAATCTCATAAAAGAATTGCAAACCTGCAATAAAGCAGACTTCAAGAACCCCAATTCCTCCTCAATAACACAAGTATCCACCACAAACAAGAAAACGTTACTGGCGGCCGCCTGCGCCTTGTCATTAGGTGCAGTAGTCTCGTACTCGATCGTAGTATACTGCGTAAAGAGCTCCGCAGGAAAATTTTGCTCCGAAATCGACTGGTAATGCGGCGGGAAGTTGTTGCGTTGGAGGCAGAAGCTGCAGATCCATATTTTGTTGACGGAGGAGAAATCTACTATCGAGAATGGATTGAGCACGGATCGGCAATTACGACATCGAAGTGGAGAATAAGGGAGAAGCGGCGTCGTATTAGGAAGGGGCTTTAGGGGAGTGTAGATGGCGGCGATCGGAATTGCGCAGTTCGCAGCGTGGGCTTTCGTGCCGGGAAGGACGTTCCATGGCATTCGGACGGAGTCCTGTGTTTCTAGGTCGAGGAATTCCGCCATTTTGCGACTTTTCGACGGCGGAGCACGGTCGTCAACGACGGTAGAAGGCAGTTGTTATTGGTACCTCAGTAAAGTACGCTGTCTTTTGGAAATTCAGAAAAAAAGAAAATGGAAATTATTTCCTATTTAGTTTTTATTAATTTAGTTATTGTATGATTTTTCTAGTAACATTTTCGTTTGGGTAGTCCATATATTTGTCCTGGGCTTGGGCCTACATTAAATCTGTTAGCTATGCGGGCTTACCCAAAAAAAGGGACTATGTGCACAATGTGCACATGATGCATTCCTCTAAAATTAACTATAGGTAAAAGTTTAAAATAGTAATTAAATAAATAAATTAGCGGTCCAACTAGAAAAAGAACCGGACCAGACCACAAGTGCATGGTGCACCTTCTGCATACAAGTTTTTGCCCCTATTAAATAGCTTACCGGGTAAACCAATCTTTAGAAATTTGTTACAAAATGGAACTGGATATATTTTAGTTCTTCTCATTTGATTTTGACCAATTACATAAAAATAAGTTAGAAACTGACCAACATAATCTCATAGCCTCAAAGGAGATTTCCTATACGATCTCCTAACAAATGGTATGACGTCTGAGAGCATGATTGACTCTTAACTATGAGGTTCTAATTCTTGGCGCCCAAAAAGAAAAATAGACGCAATTTCGACACATTTCCCGGAATGCTACAACACAAACGATGTGTTTGAATGGAGCGGATCTTCGCATGTACAATGTAGTATGACTTGGGCTCAAATTGAGCTTGGCACAAGTTGTACACAAGACTTAGGCCGACTCAATTTCGACGCCGCATAAGCCGAATGCTGCAATCGCTTGCGGTGCGGTTGAGGTGGGGGGATCTTCAGTCGTACAAAGTAGTACGATTAATTGGACTCGAATTGGGCTTCACACAAGTTACACATAAGACTTGGGTAAACACATTGTGCGATTGAATGGAAGGAATCTTCGCGCGTACAACGCGGTACGACTAGGCTCGGCACAAGTTATACATCGTACCTCGGCGGCTGACTCGGTGGATCATGTGAGTGGAACTCAGTGGTCCTCTGTTTGATAGGTGGATCATGTGAGTGGAACTCAGTGGTTCTTTGTTTGATAGAAAATGATTTAAGACTTTGCGATCAGCCCAAGTTACATATCAGTTAGATAAGGAAAACTTCACAAATGTCATACAGATTCACTTAGTGGACACATCAGTTAGTAGGCAACTTGTGCCCACCATTAGTAGAAAAGGCGGGACTTTCTTTGTATATTGGTTTTGAAAAGGAAAAAAAAACATCTTACTTAATAATATAATGAAACCGTCTATAAATAGTAATTTCTTTATTTTCCCGCCCAAACATACTTACTTAATCTAGAAATAACAATTTTATGGTAAGATTCTACTAATCACAAATTTTGGCTAATCTATTGATATCAATATATGAAATACAAAATTTTCGGCTATTTTGTTGATATTTAGAAAATATTCTCCCAGCATATATTGATGAAATTTATAGTAAGATTCTGCTAATTACAAATTTCGACTAATCAGT
>JAUEKW010000009.1:159450-172960 GCA_032274785.1 Ajuga reptans
ATTTTAATGTTTTTCTTCATTAAAGTGTTGTTCAATACTTTAGCATCTATTGTGGTCTTAAAATAAGATTTTTACTTTTAATTTGATTGAAACCGTGAAACCGCCACAAACCGATGTAACCGCACATAACCGTATACTCATTTTTTTCATATAAACCGTGGTTTAATTTTTACTACGAAGCCGAACTGCATGTTGCGGTGCGGTTTAAATTTATTGAAAAAAACTGGAAAACCCTACCGTGAACACCCCTAGCTACTTGATACAAAATAAAGTTTAGGTGAAAAATAAAAAAAAAAGTACAAAGTTCAGGGTGCAATTTAATATTAAACCAAAGATTTGATACTGACCCTTCAATTTTTGGCCTGCATAGGGTCCGAAACCGACCTATGTATTCGGCCATGGATAGGATCCGAAACCGACCTATGTATTCGGCCAAAAATTCGATTTCCTATTTTACCCCGACGAGTCATACGGCCCTAAATACATATAACAGTGTAGGGTTTGAGGTCTTTTCCTTCGCACCACCCACAGCTGCTCTTCCTTCACAGGAAAAGCTTCCGGGTGTAAACCACCGTCCCCGGCCCAATCCCCCATTCACCGGCAAAGCAATTTCTACCTGTAATTGAATATTTAATCAATTTAAACTGAATAAATCTTCCTTTTCACCTGAAGACATTTCCCAAATCAAAATCGTCGGTTACATTCATGCACTTTTTCTTCTGAAATATTGTAAATAGCATTCAATATTGCTCCGAAAAGAAGCATCCGGCTTACCTTTAAATAGGCGAATTACTGTGTTCCTTTTCTATTTTTATGCTGTTCGGAAGACCCGATTGAGCGTTGTAGCGACTTGCTGAAGACATCAGCGTATTGGTTTTAGGGTTTTAGGGGCAGATTTACAGATTGCAGTGATGGGGGGAGATGATCAGACATTTAGGGTTAATTTCTCAAGTGAAGGAGTTTCGAGGCTCCGTGAGGCTATCAACGAGAAGCTCAAGGAGTTCATGGGTGACTACACGGACGACACTCTCGTGGTATGAAAATGGAGATTTCGTGTGAATTTATTATTGATCAGTTTTTTCCTGAAACTGAATCTCGTAGAGAATTATGTGGCTCTTGGATTAGATAGATAAGAATTGGACCTTTCTTCACTGTATTATTATTATATAAAGGTTATGAAGCTTTTGTTTCAAGACTTTCTATCTTGCAGTTTCTGTATGTAGTTGATCTTTAAATTCAATTATTGATCGTGGTCATGAATGACTTGCACATTGGGCGGAGACAGTTTTTGAAAACCAAATTTGTGCATTATTCACTGTGAAACAATATTCAACCTGTTACTGAATTTGGTAACATGGGAGTCTGAAATTGCATTACAATGTGAGTTATGATTGGTGGACTCATTTCCGAAGCTTATTTATTTTCTTAGCTTTGACCTGATTACCATGGTCTGATGGGGGATGCTTTTAGTTTGTAAAGGACGAAGGTGCATGTTATGTCTATTAGTTAGCCATTTATGACTACTTTCTTCATTATTCACTGTGCACCTGTGCCTTTAACTTCATTTACATTTGGATTGTAAAAAAGGCTCATGAACAATAATTGAATAACATGGCGTACTCCTATTCTAGACAAAGTTACAGGAGAATCACTTTTATTTCATTAACCGAGAAAGCATATTGCCATGTATCATATTGCCATCTTGTGTACAATGGGGAGACTTTTGTAGCAACTGCCTTAACTACTCATCCCTCCTAGAATAGACTTCATAAGATGTGGCAGTTGTACATTTGAAAAGCAGAGGAATCTGGTTAGTGGTTGGCTGCTACACAACTTATTACCATGAGACAACACCATAATATAAAAGACATACTCATGACCCCAGGTGACTTCTGGAAGCTCTTCCTACAGTCCAGGATCAATCTGTGATGGTTGGTGTGTGATGACCTGTTGGGGTGACCTAATAGCTACGTGGCATGTTAAGTGGGTCTATATCAACCTATAAAAAAACTGGTCGAAAGAGCTTACTGCTTGTAGCATGTTCAGTTATGTAGACTTTGTAGTTTATGCGTAGTTTTCTATTAGATTGTAATGTTTCTTGGTTTGTTCCCGTCATTCCCCATAATTCACAGTGCCATGCAGGTTTAAACCTTTATGAGAGACGTGTTAAGGCTGTGCTGATTTCCTCCTACATTTACTTGTTTACATCTACCATCTTCCCGCATGGGTATACCAAACCAAACTCTGTTCGTAGTTTTTGAAATTTCCTTGGATGTGAAGATTACGCACTTATTCACTGATTTTTCTTCTTTTCTGTTTCTTTTGTCCCATGATAATAGACTTTATATCCTTGTGAAATTGATGTTTTGTGTCTTTAAATCAAGTTCAATTAATTTTGTGATTATGTCTGAGCAGCCGTTTTTGTCTTCACATATTATTCATCTTCTGTGTTTTGTCCACAGGAATATGTGATAGTCTTGCTAAAAAATGGTAGGAGTAAGGGTGAAGCAAAGAATGAGTTGGATGTCTTCTTGGGAGATGACAGCGTCTCTTTCATATCTTGGTAAGGTTATTTCAAGTAGCCTTATGATATGATATGCATAGTAACTAAACATTGAGTCATGCCCCGTAATCATTTTAACTGTTTCGCACAGGCTTTGGGATCATTTAGAGTCTAATCTAAGTCTATACATGCAACCACAAGAACTTCATCAAGATGTAGTCTGTGAAACAAAGCCTGCAGTAGGAGATCAGGGAATAAAATCTGAGTCTCATCCAAAGTCCGACACTGAGAAAAGCAATTCCATTAAAACACACGTGCCGCATCATAATCGGGAACACAAAGGGTTACTGAGGGATGGGGAAGAGAATGAAGCCCCCCTCACTCAGAATGTGGATGAGAATGTAAAGTCCAGGGATAAACCTCGGCCAAGAGGTTCTCGATCAAAACAATCTCGCTCTCCTCGGTCCACGATCCATATAAAAAGAAGGCGGAATGAGGAGAAACATCAGAGACAGGTAATATTTTCCCACTCCCCGATTCATTTTATGGCATGAACTCTTACTATATACTATTGTTCTTGCATTACTCAAGTTTTCTTTACCTTTCTGTTCTAGTCAAGCTTTTCAGTCACGTGTTTTTTACCTTTCTTTATGAGGTTGAGCTTGGTTCAATTAATGTAACAAACAAGTTTGAACATACTTTTATGTTTGATAAAGATTTAGCTTGAGTTCATAACTAAAGGAAATATAGGCACACTGGAAAACAGTTCATAACAACCTGATTTTGATGCAGTTCGGGAAGATGAACACATTCAAACTTGACTTAGAAATCAAACAAGTTCAAACATATGTGTTCAAGCTCGATAACAAATCAAACAAGCTTGAACATTAGTGAGCGTGTCTCTATTGCAGCCCTATTATTGAATATTGATAATATTGCCCAATCTGCAGATCCCATCTTTCTCCCACTAATTTAGATGCTGTATTTGTTTTGCTATCTTGCTTTTACCATCAACCTATTAGTGCTCTCAGTTTTCTGAACTTTCATCTGGTTGCAGAAGTACATAATGCTATTTGTATGGTATGATGGTGGCCTTAGATATTCGTTGATACAAAAACCCTATGAATAGAGAGGATCTATTAGAAGGCAGGTATCCTAAATTATTGAAACAAAACCCGTTGAACAGTAAATATATATCCGAGTATAAGTATCATAACTTGGTTTTAGGCTGCACGCTATATTTTGTAGGTAATATTTGGATGTGAATTGTTAGTTTTTGGGAAAATTCTGGGAGAAGAATTTGGAAATGAACTGACTGGAATTTGACATATTGCATGGTAATTTCCTCATTGCCAAAATGTGTACCTTTGCTTTACTGCATGTTATGAATCACCTTGTTGGCACTTGGCTGAAAATGAAATTACTATATAATGGAGAAATGCCATAATCAAAAGAAACTTGAGAATGCAGCAAGTTCTAGAAACTAATGGAGGCCGGCTTTCCTATCGCTTGTTTTAGCATCAATGTTCTGCTTTTTTCCTGTCTCCGTACATTAGAGAATCATGTTATTTTTACACTTCATATAATGCTGTACTTTCTTGTTCGTTGCATGGTATTTGTTTCCTTGTGGTTGTTAGGAACTGATGTTCATGGAGAAGAAACATGGTGCATGCATTAGCCTAATTAATCCTAAACACTTTTTGCTTCTAGGGCAATTGTACTAAATCAGCCTACTTCCCTTTCCGACTGTCGGCTTGTTTTTGTGGTAGTTGGCACCCATCTCCAGAATCTTATAATTTGTGGTTGGCTGAGTTGGAGAGTCAAGTGCTTTAGGTGATATGTTGTGCTGCTGTTTTGGCTTGCTCTAATATACAAGTCTGACATGGCCCTTTACAGATGAGAAGCATTCTCGTTTTTTTTTTTTTTTTTTTTGTGGCAAGCAACATGGTCCTTCAACGGAGACTTTTCATGGATCTGAATTTTCTCAGTGCCGAAATATTCCATCATAACAATATTTGTTTAAAGCTGATGGCTTCCTTTCACACACTGATAATACATTCCTTTTCTGCCTAGCAGCACGATGCTTGTATTGCTCTCCCACAACCCCGTTTTCGCGGTTTAGGCTGTAGTGAAAATATTAAAATTATATTTGGAGAAAGAGCTCATCTTATTGATGCTGTAAATTTTTTTTAAGATGAACCCTGTAATGTAACTAGGGTAACGCTCAACCTTGAGCAGTTCTTCTAATTATGTCCATGCTGTAATATAGAAACTGGTCTTCGAAATCTAACTTAATCTGTATCTTCAAAGATTTGCTTTTTATCAATGTATTGCTTTTTCTTTTCCCTCATTCATTTGTTTAAATTTTGCAGCGGGAAGTGTCTCAGCCAGTTGTTAGTGCGCCAAGAAGGCTACTGCAGTTTGCAGTGCGAGATGCTGTTGCCACTTCTAGGCCATCCAATGCAACAGGCGAGCCTTCACTCAAACGCCTGCGGTCTGTGGTTTCGACAACATTGGATTCATCCCTGGAAGAACGCCCTCAGAGGGTCCCACGTGTTTCCATGTCTGCTGCTATTAAAGCGATGGCGGAGGCTGTCAAGGATGTGACCGAAGTTAGACCTTCACGCAATGTGTTTGATAGGCTTGGTCATGCTACTAATGTTTCAAACACCACCAATCAGCAAGAATATGGAGTTGTTGAAGATGTCGGTGATGGAGATTTTCATGTTGAACTAGAGAATCTTCACTTGCCTTATCACCTGCAAAACGATAGCAGTAGGTTGGAAGAAGGCAATATGGCATCTTTTCATGACGCAACCATGGATTCTGAAATGGGATATGATGAGGAATATTATAACGATGTTGATCTAAGGGGACAAGAAGCTGCAGAGATTTCTGTCTCTGGCACATCTGGTGGGAACTGGGTAGAGGACTCCCAAAAGTTCCAATATGGTGCTGCTGATAATGTTGATGTTATACTGCACAGACAGCGTAGAGACTTTGGTGGTCAACCTGCAACAGTGCATAATACATACAATAGAATTGCTTCGTCTGTAAGCATAAATACCAGGAAGCCACGATATCAGGAGGAAGAGGTTGCTGAGATAGACAATCATGAAATAATGCCAGTCGGTGATAATTCGACCAAGTCTGAGGTGTGGTTGACGAAGTTGAACAACAATTCTTCTGTAGCTTTAAACAAAAATGTAAGAAACTCTTAGCTGAATTCATGTGTGCTTGTTTTTACATGTCCGTGCTATATCTGTAGCAAGTTCCTTTTTTTGTGTATCATATCACTTTATTTACCTGTTTACCCTGATCTGCTTTCAGGAAAAACCCGACGTTATTGGTCAGCAGTCTGAAAAAACCCAGATATCAGCTGGTGAGCTTTATATTCTTTTCTATTTGTGCAGCTATAATGCTTGTGGAATCTTCTTTAAACCGTTTTTCTGTTTTCCCGACTTGTTTATGTTCTGGTTGATTTTAGCATATGGTTTTATTTTGTTCTCTGATGTTATTTCCATAGATGCGGACCTAATCCTTCTCTGAATCCCTAACCAACTTGAAAATTATTTGCATCTCTTGTATGCTATTGATATTGGTCCTTAACCAACCTGAAAATTATTTGCAATTAATGTTGAACCCTTAACACTTGGTGCCCGCAGGTTTACGTAATACTGGTCCACCAACTGAGGATGCTGATTCTCGGACAATCTTCATTAACAATGTGACTTCCTGCACTCAAGCACAAAATATCTTTTTTTGGTGGATTGTGACTTTGTTGTCTTTCTTTGCTCTTCTCTTCTTATTGTTGCTGATGTGTTTATTTACATGGTTTAGGTTCATTTTGCTGCCACTAAGGATAGCCTTTCGCGGCATTTTAACAAGTTTGGAGAAGTCCTGAAAGTTATTATTTTAACTGATCCAGCTACTGGGCAACCTAAAGGGTAAGGGGCTTCAGTCTTTCCGATGCTCCATTTCCCTTTCTGATGCTATTTACATTATTATACCGAAATTCATTTTTTATTCAGGTCAGCATATATAGAGTTTATGAGAAAAGAAGCGGCTGAGCTTGCTTTATCTTTGGATGGCACTTCCTTCATGTCTCGCATTCTCAAGGTATGCAATTGAAGAATTTAATTGTGGTTTATAGATGAATGACCTGTCTAAATATGGTTGTTGTACTTGCTGTTGGTTGACCTTTAGCATTTTACTTTCTCTTGTGTTGCTTGCCATCGCTGAGCTTAACATTCAGGGGATTCTACTGGTATTTGAGATCTTCCAGCTGATTGCATGACAGGGTTTTTCGGGGTGGTGGGGGGTTCAGTCAATTCCTTTCATTTTTATATGCGAAACCCTGATGTCCACCATGAAAAAGGATGGAAACTTGGATCAGCCTGTTTATTTGATATCTGATTGTTATGTATGCCACTGAATTGCTCAAATAAGCAATTTAATGTTACTTTAAAAATTTGGAACTCAATTGAAAAAACTCTTGCCTTCATTACCTGGAACCCGGCCTTCCAAAAAAAAAAATTATATATATATATATATACACACACATATATATATTTTGTTTGCTAGGTATGATTAGAGTGTGATAAGTATGTATACAATGCTAATTATTATTTGTAAAAATATTAATTAAGCCCATGAAAATGTAGGACCCTTTATTCAGCTTCTACCCATGCTTTATTACGTATCACTGTGTAGGAAACTCAAAACCATATTTATCTTGACATGGCATAACTCCTTACAGATTGTTGATAGTAGGTGATATTGAAAAATATGAAGATTCTTTATGTGTAAGATAGTTATATATCAATAACAAGGTTGCAAAAATCACTAGGCGGTAGTCAGGCGGATGGTGACCGCCTAGCGCCTGCTTCCTAGGCACAGCCTTTTTATTTTATTTACTTTACTTTATGCTATTTTCACGTTTCTGCTCTAATATTTCCTATGTGTATAAGTGTATTCCAATATAAGGTTAAAGATAAATAAGGGAATTTAATATTCTACTCATTGAGATTTTAAAATAAATAGATAAAATGAGATTGATTTTTTTTTTTTTGGTCGAAATAAAATCCAACTAGCATGCCTGGGTTTTGCCTGGTTCGGAGAAGGAGGAACATTGCTGGCTATTGAAAAAACGGGGACAGCAAGTGGCACCTGGCGCCTAGGCCGATTCCTGCAACCATGAACGTTTATATAAAATAATTCTTATTTAGTAATTAGATAAAGAATGTAAACAACATATTCAGAACATTCGTACTTATATTTCCAACTTTAGTAATATGAGTGATGCATATTAATATGTTCCAATATCATTCTATCACAAATGATAATCTATATTTTCCATTTGCTAGTTATAATCTGTCCATAAGCTATAGGGTTAATTACCTCATTTTGCAATTTAATCATATCTATTATTAGTTTGCAGTTTAATGCATGATTTTTTTTTTTTTTTGCAATTCAATGCACGATTTGACTTTTGGATGGGATATTGATGACATTTTCTGGAGCTCGACACCTGCCACCGATGTTCATGCAATATAAATCAAAATGATTTGCATTTACTTAAATAAACACTATTTATCATGTATTAGATTTATATATTTAGTTTGCAAATGTTGCTGTGTTTAAAGATTTGAGGCAACTTTTCCCTTGGCTAAGTGACGTGGTATTCACCAAAGGAGCGGGTGTCGAGCTTCCGTTGCCAAATTGTCAAAATCTCATCGGAAAATGAGGATCATGCATAAAATTGCAAAAATTAAAAAGCTTGTGTGTATTCGAATTGCAATTTTAACAAAGATATGATTCAATTGCAAAAAAGGGTAAAGGGCTTGCAAATAATCCATTTTATCTATAGTATGAATGTGTTCTAAATTACTAGATCTGTGTAAATTATACAAACGCAAATAACATATGTATTAGCGGCATGAGTTTAATAATCTACAAATTGTGAGACGATATTCCATGAAAGTTTCATCAGCACATTTTTCAGCAAGTTGTATATTTCATGACATACTAGCTCACTGTCTGGATCTACATGTGCGGATTGAAGTTAATTACGAACTGGTAAAATATAGGTTATGCTTTGAAGGATCCATAACACTTAATTATCATATGCAGATTGTGAAGAAAAGCTCTGCTCAACCTGATGCTGCATCTTCGACAACATGGCCTCGTACTGCATGGGCCTCTCCCTTTTCTGTTCCAAGATACGGCAGAGTGCCTTTCCCTAGAGGTATGCCCACTTTATACAGGCCACGTGTCCCTGTCAAGCCTGGTGCGAGGAGTTTCCAGTGGAAGCGAGGGGCAGACTCGACTGTGACCGAGGCAGCCAGTCAGGCCTCCAACAGTGGCATTCCATCACCGACTGCGCGTAGTCTCACATATGTTCGGACAGAGCCCAAGACAAATGGAAGCTCTGGTGTGGCTTAATTAATTTTTTCTTTAAATGGAAGGCATAGTTTAAGAAGGGAAATTTTGGACAGAGGGTTTATACCCCTTTGATCGCATAGCCAGTTTAATCGTGATATTGTTCTGGTTCTGGCCCGGTCTGTATATGAGCCGAGCTCAGCAGTGCATAAGTTGAGGGACGATTTCTCCTTGTTTTGCTTTACTTGTTAAGATTGGTTAGTTGAGGGTGTTAAGGGGGAACGCAACATTCAGGACGTTTTTGTGAATATTATGGACCGGGTGGGCGCTGTAGACGTGAGTCTACGGTGTCCGGTGTCCTTTCAGCATCTGTTTATTCTTCAGTTTAATCGTTATGGAGATTTTGAAAAGAGGAAAATAGGAGGGAATCCTTTCACTGCTTCCTTGAATTGTTTCATCTGGTATGTTCTTTTTAATGTTGGTAATAAGGTATATTGCTCGAATTTTAGTTATACTAGCACGCTTCATTTTAAAAATGGTACTACAACTCCTTTATCAAGGAAAAAGAAACACGTGTTACTAAAATATTATCAATCTCTCATGCCATTTATTTGAGAACTTATCTTTATATGATTTACAGATTATAGTGTAGTATTGATTTACTAGAATTTGTATTAATTGTAAATATTAAGAAAATGCGACACTCACCCCACAGGCCACAGCAAGATATGGGAAGTCATTCAATAGCTATATTGTTTGGATTTAAATCTGCAGTGACTGTACCGAAAACAATGCTCTCTCGCTCATATACAACACTCTCTCACGCACAATACACACTCCCTCTCTGCCTTCCACACACACACACCTCCTGCATCCGGTGCAGTGAGCCAATGACGGCATCTGATCCACACCTTCTGCTGGATTACTATACCTCGATAAACAAGGTCTGATATATTAGGAGAATGAAAAGGTTGGATAAATAAAAAAATTCCTCTGGAGAAATTTTCAAATAAGTATTTTTATACTTTAGTATAATTTTGTCCTCTTATAACTAATAGTATAATTCTTGTTAGGTAACATTTCAACCCTTACCTTACATGTTAACTTTCGTGCCAATTAAATTGCCAAAAGTTAACTTTTGTTCCATAAAAAAAAAAAAGTCTTTTGCCAAGTTTTATTAGTTAAAATATAAAATTTGAGATTTTAATTTCGCTAATACATTACACAAGGACTAAGGTTGAGCAAGCAAAATCAGAAAATAAAAGAAGTCACATTAGCGAAAATTTATGAGTGTTAGAAGATTTTACCTTCATTAAATTGACTAAAAATAAAAAATTTGTATTTTCATGAAATATGATTTGTTTTTTCTCCCTTTTGGACGAATGGAGTATAGTATAATTCAAGCTTCCCCCCTTATTTTTCTGGGTCACTCCAATGAATCCATTGACACGAGAACTAAATTTTCGTGGCAATTCAATTAACAGGAAATTATTGTGGCAATCTGATCGACCCAAAATTCTGACATGTAAGGTTAGAGTAAAAGTGTCACAAATGGCAAAAATTGAGTACAGGGTAACAATTATACCAAAGTTACAAAAAAAATACTATTTCCGTACATTTTCACTACATTAAATATCAAAGGAGTCTAATAGACTTAATACGCCAGAGAAATAGTAATAATACATAGATGCAGCAAATTATCATGAGAATCATTTCATGTTTGTTTGGTTAATTCTACCCTACCCCGTGGATAATACCCAAATGGGTTATACAGCAGTGGATTGATGTGTAAATGTAAATTAAAATAATATTAACCTTTGATTCTTCATCTACACATCAAATCCAAGGATGTATAACTCATTCGGGTATTACCCACGGGGATAAAGTAGAAAAACCCTGTTTGGAGATATGGTTTGCAGCAAATTATACATAAATGCAGCAAATTCCAGATATGCAGCAAAGAGATCTGAACATTATTTGCTTGGAGACAGAAATTATGTATCACCAATTTGAAAGCCATCACTTAGGAAATTTATGTACAATCCCCTACAGTCCTCATCTACAGATTCCCGATCAGAATAGTCAGTACCTACCAGCTTATAATCTGCAACTGCGATCTTGACATATAAGTGGTGGGCACATTAATATATAATCACGGTGGCTTGATAAGCATTTCGGGTCTACTGATTTTACCTAGTCCTTGACATTTAGTTCAAGAGCCTACGGTATCTAGTTGATAGTTCAGTTTGCCCTTAAAACGCATAACCTTTTACCTAAGGTTGCAAGTGGAAAAACCAAACCTTTTCCTTCTGATCCTCATAAGAAGATTATTTTAGTAGTTCTACAGAATTACACAAGTGAAATATGAATACAACTTAAATTCTGCAAAAGAAAATGATCAGAGAACAAGGACTTGATAGAGATATAAGACCCAAATTGGACAAGCAATGGCATAGGTACGTCGAATGGAGCTCAACTACCCCAAAATCCACGAAAAACAAACAACTTCAAAACTGCAGTATCAAGTTTCACACAAAAAATTTCAACCCTCATTTCCAGTGGATCATTCATAAGCATATCTCAAGTATATCTCACTAATCCAACCTAAAAATCTAACCTCTTTCACGATGAATGCAAACCTAAATTCGGGATGAAAAGATCTAAGACTAATGAAAACTTTTAAATTCATAGATAACAACCTAGAGAATGTGCATCTCAATTAAAAAAAAAAGGTTCAAAATACATTCTTCAAGAAAATCCACTATCGCAAACATATGAAAAGATTGAATTAAGCAATAAAATCACTCAAAATATTCTCAAGCTTGCCATTTCAGATATGCTAAAAACTGATTTATTCTGCTTAGATTTAGAAACAAGACAAGAACTCGGATGATCAATCATCCATACTTTTTAAAATCCATAATCAATACTACACAGAACTTCCCAAGAAAAATCTGAGCCAACAAAGTCTCATGGTCTTACTACCTAAACACGACTCAAAATCATCTAGACACCACAATGTATATCAAACCAACTGATGAGCCGGCAACACACAAATACGAAACCCCACGAGCACGCAGAAAGAACGTATTCAAATTCTTAGCAACCTGAAGAGTGAGGGTCAAAATCTGCAGCCTGCCTTGCTCCTCCATTTTCTTGAAGAAGTACATTGGCTTCAATGCCCGCCTCATCATGAAAGCCAGCGAGAATGGGAGCCCAAAAGCCAGCAAACTCTGGATTGAAACCCCCTCAATAGGCGAATTCCGTGTAGTGTAAGCTAACCAAGCTCCCAAACCAAGATGCAATAGCCCCAGACTAGCCAAAACTTTGCTCAAACTGTAAACACTCTTCATCATCGTCTCCAGAACTTGCCGCGTCTCATTGGCTAATGCCGAAAGATCTCGCTCCACAGTTGGGCCGGTGATCTCTTGGTGCTGGAATTCATGATTTTTGCTCGGATCCTCAACTGGTTTTTCCGGATTTTCGTTGTTTGGAGACGATTGATTTGGGTTAGAGGTGGATAAAAATCTAGGGTTTCGTCCAATTGCATATGGGTTTAGGAAATTCTGAGGGTTTAACAGTGAAGAATGAGGAAGTGATTTGGGGCTTAAGTTTGTGCATCGATTAATCAAAACTGGCATGTAGTTAGAGAAAATAGGATGTGTTTTGGGGGTTCCATTGAATTTCTGAAGCAATCTGGGATAATGGACTTGATTGAGGTGTGTAGATTTGATGAGACGTTGGTCCAGTGATCGATCAGGAGAGGATATTTTATCATGGGATGTTAGAATTAGTGATCGCTGGTGAAGATGATGGTGAGTGAAGAGAGAGAGTTTTGAGGAGAGAGATTGATTCAGCTTGCGAGATATTTTGGAAGCCATGCTCGTGAGAGAAGAAGAAGAAGAAGAAGACGACGGCGGTTTATGCTATACCTCCTGCTCCTGTCAATAACACTTTAAACAGGTCAAATTGCTTTTTCTTTTTATTTTGGAAAAGAAAAACCAACAAAAATGTGCAAGCCCTTCTCACATCTATTTCAAATCACTTTGGATCTCCTCCTCCCTATAATACAACATCTCCTACTACATTTTAATCTATGCATGACACGTGTATATGGTGACATCACAGATACATCATAAATGATTATGTGGCATGTCTAGTGTAATATATATGTAGGAGATGTTGTATCAAATGTGGTAAAAGATCCGAACCGATTTCAAATGGTGTTTCATCTCCTATTTACATATTATAAATAAATAACATGTGTTTATTCATTTTGTATATATGTCATATGTTGATATTATGGGAATAGAAGATTGAACACCGTTTAAAATAGGTGATATCATCTCGTCTGGCCTTATATTTTAAATGATGTTCCATCTCCTGTTTCAAATGAATAGTATCATAGATGAAAATGAAAGAAATTATAAAAAGTATACATGTATCTAATTTTTAAAGGTAAAATACATTTTAAGGTCCCTAAAGTATCAATGTTTGTTTCAGTTGGTCCTTAAAGTATAGTTTTATTTTAATTGGTCCCTGAAGTTTTAAAATTCTGTTTCAATTGATCCCTAAAGTATTTTTTGTTTCAACTAGTCCCTAATGTTTTAAAATTATTTCAATTAG
>JAUEKW010000009.1:202194-221018 GCA_032274785.1 Ajuga reptans
CACCTCGGCCTAGGGCCGCCTAGCGCCTAGGCGGCCGCCTAGGCCGAGTTTTAGAACACTGCTGAAAATACGAAAAAAAGTTCGATGCCGAAATTCAAAATTATGAAATTTTTGGGGAAAATTTCAATAGGTTGAAAATTTTAATGTATTATACCGAACCATTCATATGTCGGGTAGTATTTTTTCGATACATGAGTGAGAATAAAACGTAAAATTTAGGTCCCTAATTGAGGGAAAAAAACTTAAAAATCAGGCCCCAAAATGAAAACTTCTAAAATCTATGCCTTGTATTGATAGATTTCCTAAATTCAATCTTTCCCGATTTAAATATATGTGACAAAGAACAACTTTTTATCTAAAAACAGAGTCGTGTAAAAGTAAAAGCATAAAATAAAGAGAAGAGAAGAGAAGAGAATACAGAAGTAATTGCAAAAGTGATGTATTATTATTCATTAAGAGATCCCTTTACATAGGTATACACATTAGAGTTTTATGAATACATGGAATATAATGAAATACATAAATTGTCTCTCAATCAATTACTTTTGATAAAGGCACATTTTTTTATTTTTCCTTCAACGCTCCCCCTTATGTCAAATCAAATGGGTGAATGGTGCATTATTGTTACCTCGTAAAAATCTTGCAAAGTAATAAAACCTAGTGGAAAAAAACAAACTTTGGTTGAAGGAAAAAATAGTGCAATGAGACTCCCCCTCAAGTCTATATCTATCTTCTGATATGTGCATCTATCAAGAGAACGTTACATAAATCATGAGGAAAACAAGTGATTGTTGGCTGTAGAGATCAAATTCTAGGTGCTGCGATATATATATTTCGTACTATCACCTTTATTATTGTTAGTTTCATCTGTTTGTTGCAAATAACTTTGTCTTCATAAATTTGAGAGTGTTCTTCAATGGTAGACCTCATGTCACTAATACTTTGACTATAGATACTCACGAACTTCTTCATGTAGGGAAATTATCTTTGTGTGATTCGATGAGGTAGCTAGAGGAGTCTTCAATATTTTATCGTGTTCCTTGTGGTAATACATAACAGTTTAGTAATGACCTATACGTTGGTTAATCACTAACAGAACCAACTAAAGTGCTATTTGGTATTTCGAATTAGGGGGTAGGCTTCAACATTTTCTTTGGTAAGATATCTTTGTTCTCTCGAATCAAATCAATCTTTGGAGTGCCCTTCAGTAATAATTTATGGACATAATTAGCGGGTATCAAAGAGCATAAATTCGAACCTACCTAAATACTAGTAGTTTTTTAGTTTTCTTCACAACCCCGCCCCAACGGAGCACGAGCACGAGCTAAATGTCACTCGAGTTTGATCCCAAGCTCATATTGACTAAATATGTAACCTTCTAAATAAATTTAAATAACGTCATAGTGTATATATATAAAGTTGTGCACCTGATCAACGTGTGGACACATCGGTGATTTGCCTAATTAAGTCTATAGTCAACTTGGATTGGAATAGGGCCTAAGTATAAGCTCCAAAATTCTCAGATGGGCCTCCCAGGCCAACCAACACAGCTAGGACCTTTAGTCTCGCTAGGCCTGTGAGTTCAATCATGTCTACTAGTTTAATAGGATCTACGGTCTAGCGAGATAGTCATACTAAGTTCTCAAATCCAACTAAGATTAATAGTTTAGCTAAGCTACTCAACCAGTTTAATTGACGATTCATTTTCTCCATCATGTGAGTTCTTCTCAGATGAGATTAGTGATGGCGGCTATAATAGTTCACCAATCTTTTATGAAGAAATTGATGATACAATTTATGACAAGAAAATTGTTGGTACTTGTGTGAAGAACATCCATGGTGGAGATGATCAACCACCAATTTTTTATGATGAGACGAATGGAATTTCTTTGAAGGTATACATATTTTTTTGACAACTTTGGATGGTGATTGTGGTAATCTGCCACTTTTAGATATGAAATATGCCGATCGATTTCTACATGTGTGTATCTCCAAGGATAAAATTCTTTCAATCAATTACGTGGTTGTGGATGTTGCATTTGTTGTTTACGCCCTTCCTCACTTGGAGAAAAAAATTATTGATATTATCATTAGTTGGTTTCACAAATTCAAGGATGTACATGCCCGCATATGGACCTTTTCTAATGAGATCGACCACGATTCGAGCGCGAACCATCTTCAGGGAGAGGAGAATGATGGAGATGAAGTGCTTTGCTGATATCTTTTATTTGATATGATATATTTTATTTCATATAGTTTATCTTTTAGAACATTTGTTTTGATTTATTTACTTTTAATTATCATGGTAGTGATTTATTGTTATTAGGTTATGGATTCAATTATTAGTATAAATATAAGTCTCTAATATTATATTAGATTGTTGATTTGCAATACTAAAAATTGAAAATGAGTTTTATTCCTAGTTTTGTGTCTCTTTCCGGGTATTATTAGAATTAACGGTTTTAGACCTTGCGTATCGTTGTCTTTCTACGCTCCTCACTACATTAGTTGGTAATCAGAGATCAGTTTCGATCCTCAATGATGTTTTCGAGTCATGAACTAGTTTTTAATATTATATGATGAGTTGCATGAAGAAAATTTATGCAAAATCGCCAACAAATTGATTTGTTGGCAACCAATGATGGTGGTTGTGATGGACCACCAATTTTCATGGGGACTTTGATGTCAATACGACTTTAACTGACGATCTATTTTCTCATCATATGATGATCCATTATTTTTTTATGAAGAGATTATGATACAATTTCTTACGAGAAAATTATTGGTACTTGTATGGATGTTATCATGTTATCCATGTTGGAGATGGTGATCCACCAATTTTTTATGATGAGACGAATAAAATTTTCTTTGAGGATGGACATATTTTTTCGATAACTATGGATAGTGATTGTGGTATGCTGCCACTTTTAAATGTGAAATATGCCAATCAATTTCCAGATGTCTTTATCTTCAAGACTAAAATTCCTTCAATCAGTTATGTGGTTGTGGGTGTTGCATTTGTTGTTTATGTTCTTCCTCACGTGGAACAAAAATTTATGGATGTTATCATTACTCCTTAGTTTCACAAATTCAAGGATGTTTATGCCCGCCTATGAACCTTTTCCAATGAGATCAACCACGAAGCGAGGGTGAACCATCTTCAGGGAGAGAGAATGATGGAGATGAAGCGATTTGTAGATATTTTTCATTTGATAGGATACATTTTATTTGATATAGTTTATTTTTTAGAACATTTGTTTTGATTTATTTCCTTTTAATTATTATGGTAGTGATTTATTGTTATTAGATTATGTGATTCAATTATTAGTATAAATAAGAGTCTCCAATATTGTATTAGATGGTTGATTTGATATATTGATGATAGTAAACGGGTTTTCTTCCCAGTTTTGTGTCTTTTTCCATATATTCTTAGATTAACGAATGTAGACCCTGCGTATCATTGTCTTTTGTTTCTCGCTACATTACATATATAGTACTCATTCTACCATACTTCATCTCAATATAGATATCACTTTATATCATTCAAATAGTCGTACCCATCTTGGATGTGCTCCAGGCCTCCAGCCGAATGTGCTCCGGCTAGATGTGGCCATTCGGGCGGGGCCCATGATAAATTTTAGGCCGGGCCGTGCCGGGCTAAAAATAGCTCGGGCCTAAAATTAGTCGGCCCAGCCCATCTTATACCCTTATATTATACTAGAATTTTTGGGCTACCCGTTGGGCCGTCGGGCATTTTGTTTTTCAGGCCGGGCCGAGTCGGGCCAAAAGTACTTCGTGCCTATTTTTTTATAGCCAAGCCCATCTAAATATCGGGCAGGGGCGGGCCGGGCTGATTTTTCCACCTATAGCTCCGGCTACTTACATCCCAACACAAACATCCCCTAAGAATATAGACTACCCCTAAGGGCGCGTTTACTTGGCATCAATATGGGTACACATTAATTATCCTAGCGAATAAGTTGTTTGGTAGGTACGTGGAAAGCCCAAGAAATTAGGCCAACCCATTTTCTATTTCCCACTCCTACTGGTTAAGGTAACCCACCAAGGAGGTCGTATAGCGTATCTGCTGGTTGGGGCCGAATTTTAATTATACGCAGTTCACTTTTTAGATGACAAATTGACCCCTTTCATTTAAATACAAAGTCTGAAATCAAACCCTAGTTTCCCATTTTTCATCCGTCTCTGTTGCTGCTTCCGCGCCATTAGATTATCAAGCTTCAGGTTTGCGCTCGTTCAACACTATTCAGCGAGGTGAATGTACAAAGACTTTGCATCTTCACCCGTTTACTCTTCCTTAGTTCTTATTACATGATTTCAATATCTGCGTTGTATAGTCGTGAGTTTCGAATGAGGGTTTGTTGTTTACATTTTTTATATATCTTAAAATTTGCAATATGCAAGATCTTTACGTGCCTGAATCCATAATTTTTTTTGAAAAGTTAAAGAGAGTGAGTAGTAGGTGGATGAAGATCTTGTTTTTTTTATTTTTCCTCCCATTGTTGTTTGGTGCTGCCTACACATTTTTTTGGGGGAGATTTATCTATTTTTTCCTGCCTAGTTTCATCGATTCCCTTTTTGCTTTAGTGGTATTACCTTTTTCTCGTACAATGTATGCCCTACTTAATGAGTTCGCTGCAAATAATAATTATTTATTGCTTCTTGAACAAAAATAGGTCTGAAACATAAGGCGTTCCAGCTGAGGTAATCCCCTTTTCTGTTATGCTTCTACATCACAATCTGTTGGGTTATATGTTCGTCCTACTTGAAGCCATTTTAATTTTCTTTCTTCATCTGTTTGTGGGCTAATATTTATATTCCATGGAGTTAAACAAGTGTTACAGTTGTGAATGTACGTCAGTTTGTTTTTACAGAAATACGGTCAGACAAAATTAATCAAAATGTATGTTTTGTTGCATTATTATCTATTTCTTTGTATTACTTGACCAGTGTAAAATTATATGTACAATTTGAGAGAGGTCTCATCTGATGTAGTTATGTTGTGCCTGACCATGAATATGCGACATGCTCTAATATGTCAAATATGTCGGTTGTATCATATTGCTAATTTGTTTCACTTTTTTTTGTGGATATTTTGACATGTATTGCAGCATCACATGGCGCGCCTAGGCAGGAAAATTTCTGAGGTGGTGGTTATCTTAGAGGAGATAGTCCTACAGGCTATAGTCCAACCGATCATATGATTAGGTATAGGATGGCAGACAACATACCTGACAGGGTAAAATATCTGGATCGCTTGGTGGGCAAAAGTGACTATGATTGCTATAAAAAACTATGAATGAACCGTAGTACTTTTTCTAAGTTTTGTTACCTACTAAGACATGCAGGGGGCTAACATATAGTACGTACGTTTTTGTCCGTGAGAAGGTTTCCTTGTTCCTTACAGTCCTAGCTCACCACACCAAGCTCCGTGTCGTCCAGTTTGACTTCATGCATAGTAGTCAAACCTTAAGCAAGCACTTCCACTCTGTCTTAAATGCAATCCTCAGACTCCATCCCATCCTCTTAGCAAAGGCCGAGCCCATAGACAACGAGTGCACACATCCTAGATGGAAGTGGTTTAAGGTAATTCCTTGTACCCAGAATTGCTAAACACCTTAATAAGTTTTGCTAGATTTCTCATTAATTTGTTGTTCTCAAAATTTCTACATTCTATGCTCAGGGGGCACTAGGAGCCTTAGATGGTACATACTTAGAAGTAACCGTACCTGAGTCTAAAAAGCCACGGTACCGAATACGAAAGGAGACTGTAGTTGTTAATGTAGTTGTTGCTTGTGACTGAAATTTGAGGTTCATTTACATGCTACCGGGGTGGGAGGGATCGGCGGCAGATGCTAGGATTTTGCATGACGCAGCTAGTAGACCAAACGGCCTTAAAATTCCTCAAGGTATCCAGATATTAGGCACTCAACTTATAAGTACTAGCATCTCTTTCCTTAAATTGTACATACTTTTGGGAGTGCAATTTTTTTTTAAAATACCTTCTTATCGTGATACCTCCATCTACATGAACATTATATTTGTGTGACAATGGTTATGCGATATTAGGCACTTAACTTATAAGTACTAGCATCTCTTTCCTTAATCTGTACATACTTTTGGGAGTGCAAATTTTTTTTTAAATACCTTTTCATCATGATACCTCCATCCACATGAACATTCTATTTGTGTGATAATGGTTATGCGAATGTAGAGGACTTTTTTAACTCCCTACAAGTCTATCAGATACCACCTAGACGACTGGGGAACATGCCCATCCCTACCTCATAATTACCAAGAATTCTACAATATGAATCATTCTAGGGCTCGAAACATAATAGAAAGATCGTTTGGGTTGATGAAAAAGCGGTGGGAAATTCTACGTAGTCCAACGATTTACCCAAACAAAGTCCAAAATAGGTTGATTATGGCGTGTGGGTTAGTTCATAACTTTATCCAGAGATTTATGCTAGACGATCCGTTAAAGTCACTTGAGGAAGTCATGCTAGAGCACGATGACTCTAAAGGCACTGAATACATCGATGAGGGCGATTCCTCTCAGGAGTGGAATACCTACAAGGAAGACTTAGCGCGCTCGATGTAGGATGAATGGAGGGGCGTGTGAGGTCTATGAAATTGCTGGTTTATTTTATAATTATTATTTGATTTAGGAATCTAGCTTCAAAACAATATGTATCGTAATTATTTCAGCAACTTTTATGTGTTATGTATCTGTTGTGAATTTTATGTAATAACGGCCTTATCTTGTTTGGCTGTTAGAATTACATGCCTACTTTTAGGTGGCATTCAGGTACTTGAAACAATCAACAATTTATCTTCTTGTACCCAAATCCATCTCGTTTCTGATATTGCTGATTTTTGTTGATCTTTGTATTGAATCTTACTCAACATGTTTCAGACAACATCTATGGGTTAGTGGGTTTGTTTGAATTTGTTGTACTGCCAGTCTTAAATTCTTCGTAAAAAACTAATAGGTTACCACTATTGTGTGAATTTGTGGCGAATGAAGGATTCATCACTTTCTATTTATCTCCCCAAAGTTTTTATTTTCTGCTTTTTGTTAAATGTTGATTAAAGCATTGATTTATATCATTTTACCTTATGAGATGTACACTTTATGAAAGGGTTTCGTTTTTGTCAGTGGAAATGGACCAGAATGGTAATATGTCTGTAAGACCGCAACGCATCCACAATGATAAGGGAGGAAAAGTTGGAGCACCAAGGAGGAAGATGTGCTCCTTGCTGGAATGAAGGAGATCCTCGCTCAGGGATGGAAGTATGAAAATGGTTTCAGACCAGGTTATTTTTTAGGTTTTGGAAGGGCCAATGATTAAGGCTTTTCCTAGAACAGACCTCAAGGCTACTCCCCACATTAACTCTCGACTGCATACGTGGAAAAAAAACTATAGGTTGGAAAAATAGGGATTGGGCTGAACCACAAGACCAAAATGATTGAGGCTATGGATGAAGATGGGATGCCTATGTGAAGGTATTTTGATTCGGAATATCTGTTGAAAAGGCATTTATCATGTTAAATTGTACACATTTGAATTATATTAAACAAGTTCAGTGGCACGACTAATGAGGCACAAGAGTTGGCCGTACTATGATGACTGGTGCGAGATCTTTGGCAAAGATTGAGCTAACGGAGCCGGGGCAGAGGACATCAATGAGGTTGCAAATGAACCTACTGGGGAGCCTACCACACCGCAGCCGAGTGAGCAAGTTGACCTAAATGGCATCTTTGCCGGTTGGACTGATGAGAATGAACCGCTCGTGGTTGATCAAACCGAATCTAGCAGCACTATCACTAAGAAAAAGGCAGCAAAGAAAAGAATGATTGGGGACTCAACTGCTCCCATGTGTGAAAGTGTAATCAGTTTTTGCCAAACCGCACCTGTTAGACTCGGGGAGATTGTTGCAAGGATTGGGTATGAAATAGATTTGGGAAATGCTAGGAAACGGGTGTTCCACTTCGTTGACCATATCGAAGGATTAAACCTCCAACAAAAGCTGCAGGCCATGAATTTGCTCGGGCAAAACATCGAAGATCTGGAGATATTCTCTGGGTTGCCAGACGAGGCAAAGGTGGAGTGGGCTAAGATGAAGCTGGCCGAGAGTATTTGAGTTACATGCACCTATGAATCTGCAAGTTGTTTTTGTGATCTTAAAATACAAACTTTAATACTATTGCTATGAATATGTATTCTGATGTAGGTCAAAATCGATGGTTATTGTAAGTACATTTGTGTTTTGTATGTCTGTTTTGCGCCCTAACTATAGTGTGGCATGTATGGGATGAGAACATACTGGTTTATGTATGTGGATTGGACGGAGTCCATTGCTTACCTTGTCTATAGCTTAACTTATCTAATCGTAAGACTCATAAGAAGTTGGTATTTTGCAGGGTGTGCACGACCTTATCTATTGCATATTCGAAGCCCTTTTATTTTGAACATGTATTTTAGTTCAGATTTTAGCAGTAGTCTCTACCCGTTGACTACCGTAATTCATGTTTATCATGGGTTTGATGTCTCTATCCATAAATAATGACTTACATGTTGTACATAAAATTAAGAGATGAAATAAAAAACCACCACAAATGTCGGAAATAATTTATCGTGAATTATTCGACTATACGTTTAGGAATTTATTCATATTCTGCGCGAATTAGCTGTTTGGAAGTTAAAGAGCACCTGAAAATATTGTAGTGTTGATTCAGCAAGCATGCACACAAATAAAGCCCTCGAGATTCAATTAAATTTACCAGACGTGGCTTCGCTGAGCCTTAGGGAAACCACAAAGAAGTCTAAGACAAAAAATAGACATATTACATGAGGTAACATGTTACCAACTAAAGAACAGAACAAGAAACACATTGAGTACACACCAGAACATCAAATCAGCAAAAAGCCGTTAAACAAGGCACCACGAACAATAAATCATGTCTAACTGGCGGTTTCATCGTTGGGAGTGGGGATCCCGTTACCATCACCAAGATTAGGACTCTGAGCCCTATCGATGTCGTTTGGATGATCTAGATTTGGGGTAAAACAATTTTGAGAATGACCCACACCCGAGCTCGAAACTCCATTACCTGTAACTACCCTCCAGAAAGTATTGTTCGATGAAAGTTCATACACACGAGGGAACTTAACGCGGTCAGGAATGCTAAGATCTGAGAACTCGCTTGAAATATGAAATATATCTTCCAAGTCATGCCACCAACATAATCATCTTCTTGCTTGAAAATAGTGCTGAGAGATTCATATTCATGCTCCCCCTGAGTTGCGTAAGCCATTGCGAGCCATTTAGACTTGTTCAAACAAAAAACTTTAATTAGCCTCTAAACAAGACCGAATTCGACGAAATAAAGTACAAAATTCAAAGGCCATATGAAAACCATATTACGTGGTTTCAGTTACTACCTTGCAAATCTGCTCCCAAACTTCTATTTCGCATTCAATTTTATGAGTTATGTTGTCGTAGATCACGCCTACGTACTTTGTGATGTAATAAAATATCTTGTACCAACAATGTAGTTTTTTCACACGGTCCACCACAATGTCTTGGTCGAAGCTTGTACTGCGCTCGTCATTGAGAATCTTTAGTATTTTTTGTAGAGTGCGTGAATTATTTTTGTTACGGTACCCTCAAGCTTCTCTTTCAGTAGAAGTTTGATAAACCGCTTATCAACCTCTTTTGTCCAAGAATCGTTATAAAAAATAGATTATGTGGAATGCTTAGGGGAAGAGATGGCTTGCTCTCCATTGAGGGTTGGGGAGGACTAAATGAATACAATATGCTGTTGGATTTGTATAATACAGAGTGAAGGGTGTTTTGAGATTTGTATAGAATCTGAATTAAACTATTCAATATCAGTCAAACATTTTTTGTTTTACCTGGTGAAGGCATGTTCACGTGAAAGTAAGCCTACCATCTGTTGCGTGTCTAATAAAGCCCCCAAGAAGTGTCTTGTTTGTGAAGCACCCATTAGAATCAGAATAATATCCTGCACACAGATTTCATTGCTTCAGAACCAACAGGATAAAGTCCCATTTAAAAAGTTGAGCGTGATTTACGCATACAGTAGTCAAAATAAAGTGATGGGTAGTGCACATACAGACAAATACTACAGTTGCAGCACATTTGAACAAATGCATGTGATCCTTGTTTAGTCTAATACACAAAAATGTTACATTAATTTACGTAGTCTTGTGACTCGAAATATATTTTTCCGATTAAATTATATGGACTTGGTAGGAGCTCTGAAACAAATTAAAAATTCATAGCCATATGATGTTGTATCCTTACGTGAAGCCTGAAATGTTAATTTAATTAATAGTGTTTTTAAACCAGCGGCTTGTCGTTACGAAGAACTTAAAAATTACATCGACCCAAGGGTCTAACGTCCGCAACCATGCTTATTACAATAAAGTTGAAACTCATCAATGGGATCCACATATAAATTACGTACCATGATTCATATTAAAAATAAGACGCCAGTAACCTACAATACCAAGAAATGAAATACACAAGAACATTACACTAAACGCTTGAAACTATCCGACACCTCTCCTGCCGACAACATTAATTTTAACTTAAAAAACTATTTAGAATTTTTTGAAAGGACTTGAAGACGCCTGCAAACTCGGACCGCTCCTGGATGGCCCTGGGGAGAGAGCTTGCATATGACGGGATCGACCACCGCTCATGTTGCTCCCCTTGCGATTAGTGGAAAATCTAGTCGAACTACTTCCATTGTCGCTTGCCTGTTCGCTCTCATTGTTGTTATAGTTATTATACCAAGTAATTTCATGTGCAAAGGAACTTTTAATATGCTCGTCCTCATCAACGCTCAAGAAAGCTATGCTTCCATGTCCTTTATGGCCTTTGGTGCTACCGTCGCTAGATATATTAATAACTTCCTTGTTCTGTTCCCACGAGTTTGGTAAATCCTCTTCGAAGAGATATTCAAGATAAATTATATCAGCTTCACCTTCTTTCATGTATGCCATGGCTAGAGCCTCCTCCTAATAGATTTAGAAGAGAGCTTAGAACTTTGTAACAATATTGACAACATTGAATAAGCAAAACATGGGAGGAGAGCGAGGGATGCAAAATAACGTACACGGCATATGTAGTCCCAAAGCTGCTCCGAGCAGGTAACCTTGTTGAGCACGAGATTGAACTCCACGCCAGCCATATTTTTAATCCAAGTAAAAATGTTGTAGCACTTTCGAAGCTTCGGGTACCTGTCTACACAAAAATTGTAAGTGAAGCATTGTATTAACTGCTCATTCATGTACTCCATTCCGAACTTGATGGCTCGTAGATTTGGTCCCGCATTCATACGATATCACTGATCCTTGGCCTTTGCAAGACCTGTTTGGAAAACTTGATCATATTGGCACGTCCAAACAGGGGTGTAGAACACTCGCGCTTGATCTAAGGCTCCCCGGGGTGAAGACTTGGGAGCCATTGATTAGATACAATCTGAAAATATTTTGCAGGGGGTGTTTGAGTAAGCAAGAGCTATTTCTCAAAAACTGATATTGCAAAACAACAACTTAGTTGCATAAATAGGACTGGTTGAAACCTTTACGGGGTCCCACCTTTATCATGTATAAATTCATATCACATGTTGACAGGTATGGGAAGTGGAGTGGAGGGTGGAGGTTATTTGGCTGGTCTAATTAAATAAAAAGATGTATTAACATAGTTAGTTGATCATAAGTTAACATTTAATTTTTTCTGCATAATTTAACTTCACAGTTTAACATCTGGCTTGATGTGATATAAAATACATGATATAACTCATAAACGTAAAATGTTAACTACCCAAAATGTTACAATATAGGTTCGCTACGATTAAAGCCAATACAAAATTATCCAAAATACAAACCGATCAACTATTATCCAAAATACATGCCCACAACCTTTGTAATTCATACGAACTGATGACTGAGACAACAAAGAGTGGCAACAAAAAATATGATTAGAAAAGATAACCAGTATAAATACCAACTGCTTAACAAATATCATTCTTCAAGTTTCCAGTTTTTTTCTTCATTAAGTCGAATCCGGTCGAGATTTGGTGGTACCAATGGTTCAAGGTTAGTGAAATGGATAAACAAACCGCCCTCGGTGCGGAGACTAAGCATTCACAAGCCGAACAGGTAGCTAATATCAACCTTCCTCTCCCCTTGAACCAACTTGTATTGAGACAGGTTGACGCTGCAATATTCAGCTATTGGAATTAGGAGACACCCCATGACAAATGTGTTATCGTAAGGCATGACAACATCTTGAATGTGCTCAAGCATAAAATAAACCAAGTTCAGTTGGTTTCACGTGGTCATACCCCATAGTGCGAATAAGTCCCAAGGGCAAACTTCCTCCCCCCTTGAACCGACTTGTATTGAGATAGGTTGACGCTGCAATATTTAGCGATTGGAATTAGGAGACCCCCCCCCCATGACAAACGTGTTATCGTAAGGTACAACAACATCTTGAATGTGCTTAAGCATAAAATAAACCAGGTTCAGTTGGTTTCCGGTGGTCAGACCCCATAGTGCAAATAAGTCCCACGGGCAAACTTTCTCGACCCCTTACTCCGCCCCATGACCGTGTTGCTAATGATGTAATGGAAGTACTAGAGAGTTAGGTTCATGATATGTATGACCTTACTCTTTGTAAGCTCGTAGGTTGGCTGAGTGGTTATTTTTTTCCAGAACTCCTGATTGTTGAACTCACCGAAATGAGTACGGTTCTGTCAGCGCTTGATGCCGTATGCCTCGTTTAGATTACACATTGAAAGCTAGTACTTTACTCCGCCCATCTGAAACTCAATAAAATAATTGTCCATGTTGTCTTCCTCGTTATGGTGACGTTGAAGAGTACCGAGAAACTCCTTCGATAAGCAAGGATATGTCGAGGTATGCAGCCTCAGGAGTGAGAACCAATCACTTCCTGCCCTAAAGTGGCAAACATCAGGAAATGACAAATAAGGTATTTGTCACAGTAGCATCCAAAAACCGAGTTGGGACAACATCCATTGTCTCAACTCTTCCATGAATTTCTGAACGAGATAGATCATTTATTTGTGACTCTGCTGAAGAGGAAGCCATCAAGTTAAGGGTGGAGTCTTAACGAAACAAAATGAACCTGCATAGTATCAAAATAGTCAGATTATCAGGTAAAAAATCTAGGAGTTGCGTTGCAAACTTGTTTTCTTCTAGGAGTGTATATGGAGTAATAATTGCAGACACAACAGGAAGCAGTGCAAAAGACTACCATTATAAAACTACATAACGATATGATAAATATAAGCAGGCTAAGTTCGACAATTTGATGAAATAGAGGCCGACATCCAATTTCTAATTAGCTTCATTTTCACAGTACAAAGCAAATCTCATAGGTATTTCTAGAACAAGCAGGTAATCAAAAGAAGTGCTGTGAGGGAGAAAATTTTAATATGAATACTCCTGCGCGTTTTCAATGTATGAGGGTCGTGCACAAATCACTACAATCAAAATTTGATAAATAGTCAAGAATCCATAAAAAAAAATGTGTAAGGGATCCCATGTGCAATAGAAATTTAAACAACACCTAAGAACCCACTACAATTTGTAAATTACAAATGGGCGATTTGCGCATGGAAATTAAAACAGTACCATAAAACCCATCACATGTGTAAACATTACCTAATGTTCGGATTGTTCAGAAATTTGGACGATACCGGATAACCCATCACAAATTTAAATTATTTGCAAATTAGCGATTGAAGTAGCAATATAACTCAATTTTTGTCGATTGACCGAAGCAGCACTTACCTGGAAAACTACGGAATACAAATGTTGACGATCACCGATTAAGCAGACGCTGTCGCAGACGAATGGGTGAGGAACCCTAATTTACTGAAACACAGAAGACACAAGTATAGATGGGGAGGGGGGGACTGGAGGAAAGTAATCTTTTTTTTTCAAATGAGGGCGTAAGTGACATTTTACTGGGCCTAATCAATAGACCGGCCGATAGCAAACAAGTTATTAGATTTTTGAGCGAAGGGTTATCTCAGTTGCAAAAGACTCAGCATACACCTTATTCGTTTTCCGCGTTGTGCCCAACCAGCCCATTACATCTCACGGAATACTAACAGCCCATATCTAACTAGCCAAGCAAACGCGTCCTAAGAGTATAGACTATGTTTTAACTAGCCAAGCAAATGCGTCATAAGAGTAATGACTAGGTTTTGTCTTTAACGGGTAGAACAAATTTCCAAACTCCTATAACAGCAACAACAACGACGATAACAAAAAATAAATATATATATATATATAAAGAAATAAATAATAATAATAATAATAATAATAATTATTATTATTATTATTTTCCTTGTATAATCAATTTCATGTTTATATATCTACTATAAGAAAACGCTCTGCAGTTTCGGCGCGATTTTATAATAATAAGCTCTTTCAGCTCAGAGGCTAAAACCCTAAACCCTCGCCGTCCCAGTGCACCGTTGCCGTTGAGCTTCATGGCTTCGGCGTTAGCACTGAAGAAGAACTACAAATGCTTTCAGTCTCTTCAGCAATTCTACACCGGCGGGCCGTACGCCGTTGCTTCCGACGGCTCATTCCTCGTCTGCGCTTGCGATGAAACCATTAAAATTGTTGATTCTTCTAACGCCGCCATCAAATCCACCATTGAAGGTGATTCGGAACCTGTTACCGCCCTTATCCTCAGCCCTAATGATAATTTTCTCTTCTCCACCAGTCACAGCCGCCAAATTCGAGTCTGGGATCTCTCTTCCCTTAAATGCATCCGCTCTTGGAAGGTTTCGATTATTTTTTATATGTTATTTATTGTATGTAATTCTTATTGGCATTCTATGTGCTACTGCTCGTGCTAAGGAGTTGAAGCCCTGGAAATTCAGAATTATCATTATTGTTATTATTTTATAATTTCGAATTCCATTAGCTCAATCAGTTCAGTATGATTTTATCTGTATTCAGTGATGACATTTTGTTTCTGCATGAAAATAAATTCTATTTTGGTAAATATTGGAAATAGGGGCATGAAGGGCCGGTTATGGGAATGGCTTGCCACGCGTCGGGAGGATTGCTGGCGACGGCAGGGGCTGATAAGAAAGTGCAAGTGTGGGATGTGGATGGAGGCTTTTGCACCCATTATTTCAAGGGTCATAAAGGGCTCGTGACGAGCATCCTCTTCCACCCTGACCCCAATCGGTTGCTTGTGAGTTCTCTTAGCTGAAAAGAAAAGAAAAAATAATGATTAAAATGAGGTCTAATGTTGTAATTGTTGATTAATTAATCATGGTTGGGGAGATTAAGTTTAAATTGAGAGTAGAATTGTTCATTGTCTACAGCTTTTTTCGGGTGGTGATGATGCCACTGTTAGGGTGTGGGATCTTACGAAGAAAAAGTGTGCTGCCACACTAGAGAAACATCAATCAACTGTTACTTCAATTGCAATCTCTGAAGATGGTTGGACCTTGCTTACTGCTGGAAGAGATAAGGTACGATCCGTATTCTTTGCTGGACTTAGTGTTTCTTGGATACTAAAAAAGTCATTACCAAGATTGAAGGCTTGGGACACAAAAGTGCCATGACATAAAGCAAAACATGTTTTTGTTTGTTAGATCATCGTATAGACTGAAGTTGTCTATTTTGAAAAATGTATCAGCTAAATTGTATTGAAAAAATAGCTAGTGAGACTGGGACACAATGTTACTTAATAGGCTCTAATAGCTAGTTATAGGCAGCACATTTTCTATTATTTTTATTTGTTAGTATATGCCAATTTTTTACCCAAATCAGGATGTTCATTGTGATTGCAGGTTGTAAATATATGGAACCTTCACGATTATACCTGTGCAACTACTGTACCAACATATGAGGCACTGGAAGCTGTGTGTACATTTCATTCAACATCTCCTTTTGCCTCATATTTGTCAACATTTATTCAGAAACACGGGAAGAAGATCAAGTCATCATCTATTCAATTTTTAACAGTTGGTGAACGTGGGATTGTGCGGATATGGAACTCAGATGGGTAGGCTATACCTAGTTCTTAAATAATTTTAAATCTTCATAAGCAACATACATATGATATACTGTTAACTGCTTCTTTTCTTGGCCATAGTATCCTTGATCTTTTACATGTGATACTCAATTGGAACTGAAGTGTCATTGTTCCCCACAGTTGATGTTTCAAATTATAAAAGAAATGACTAGCCAAAATATTATAACTTGCTCTTTGAAGAGTTGCATTCTTTTTCCTCTTCCATGCTTAAGTGACTTCCATTTAATTTTAGTAACTTCACTGAATTTCTGTGATTTCTTTGCATCAGTGCTGTGCTACTTTTTGAACAGAAATCTTCAGATTTGGCTGTCAGTGCAGACAAAGAAGAGGTTAAAAGAGGTTTTACCTCTGCTATGATGCTGCCATTAGACCAAGGATTGCTCTGTGCTACAGCTGATCAACAGTTTCTTATCTATGACTTGGATTCACATGCTAATGATGGTCTGGACTTAGTGCTAAGAAAAAGACTCATTGGATACAATGAAGAAATTGCAGATATGAAGTTTTTGGGTGACGAAGAGCAATTCCTTGCTGTTGCTACAAGTGTTGAACAGGTAAGCTATTTTAAACCATATGCATCTTAGTGGACCCTACGGAGATTTATGAATAATTCAGTATGAGACAGCCGATTCAGATTGTCTGATGTAGCATTATGATATCTTATTCCTAATTTGTCATCATGGTAGTCTTCAACTCATTTAAATATATGTCCGTTATGGCTTTTTTCCTTTTTTTTAGCTTAAAGACCAAACTAAGAAATAAGGGGACAATAGCCTTATCAATGTCAGAGTGACCCACTCATATTGATACTGATGCCTCTTTCCTTATGTAAACTCTTTTCTTTTCTTTTCTAAAGAGATCCCAAAATCTTGTCAGTGGCTCAAACATCCCAATTTTTTTTCTTTTTTTTAGGGTGGTATAGGAGTCATCATTTTGAGCTTCTTTCTTTTGTGATTACATGCCAAATATGGTGTAAATAATTGTTTTCATTTGTTCACTCTTGAGCTTTGTTTTATATGTCATATGCAGGTGAGAGTATATGATCTGGCATCTATGTCATGTTCCTACGTATTGACTGGCCACACAGATGTTGTTCTATGCCTTGACACCTGTGTGTCAGCTTCTGGCAGAACACTTATTGTGACTGGAAGCAAAGACAACACTGTGAGTTACATGTCGATGAAATCATGTTCTCTTCTATTACTGTAGCTGAGTAGATATTCTGTTTTTGCACATCTTCATTGCAGATTATCACTTGCATTTCTTTCTGCTTTGAGGCTACATGTTTAGTCTCTGATTCAATTTTCCTTACAGGTTAGGTTGTGGGACACTCAAAGACAACGCTGTCTTGGAGTTGGTGTGGGCCACATGGGAGCTGTTGGTGCTGTTTCTTTCTCACAGAAAAACCGGAACTTTTTTGTCAGCGGTAGTAGGTAATTATATTTCTAGTGTAGAAAATTGAGGTGTCTTATTTTGCGACTTATGCGGATTTGATGTGAAAAAAGTCCTTTCACTTCATTTACATAAACTTGGAGATGAAGATATTTTACATGCAATATTCTCAAATTCTCTTATCTTTGTCGTGGTAACATCATCTGTCTCTGAGATTTGGCTTTGCTTGGTTAGTGATCGCACACTGAAGGTGTGGAGCTTAGATGGAATCACAGACGATGTTGAAGAAGTTTCCAACTTGAAAGCAAAAGCAGTAGTGGCAGCCCATGACAAAGATATTAACTCTTTAGCAATTTCACCCAATGATAGCCTAGTTTGTAGTGGTTCCCAGGTTAGTAAATTGGAGAATAATTAGAATGCACTTGTTATGGTCCCACTTGATACCTATCACAACTCACAAGTAACGTACTTGTGAAATGTAGAGAGGAAAACAACAAAGGTGACTGTATTTTTTGAAAGGCTTACTTGTTTTGTCCAAATATGCAGGACCGCACAGCATGCATATGGAGACTCCCTGACCTGGTTTCCGTGGTTGTCCTTAAAGGACATAAGAGGGGAATTTGGTCTGTTGAGTTTTCTCCTGTAGATCAATGTGTCATAACAGCATCAGGTGACAAGACCATCAAAATCTGGGCTATATCTGATGGTTCTTGTCTGAAAACATTTGAAGGGCACACATCAAGTGTCATTAGAGCTTCATTTATTACACGGGGGACTCAATTTGTTTCTTCTGGTAATCTATATTTTATCCTATTAGCCTCTAATTTGCTTTTCTTTGCTTTCTACCTTTGGTTCTAAAGAGATTTCACTCGATTTTTAGGAGCTGATGGCTTGGTGAAGTTATGGACGGTCAAGACCAACGAATGCTTGGCCACTTATGATCAGCATGAAGACAAGGTGTGGGGTCTTTCCTTAACAAAATAACAGCATCTTGATGGGCTTCTTTTTTTGGGACTTAAATATAAAAAGCCTCTAATGTTGCTCTTTTCTTATGGCTAAATATTATAATCGGGTGATGATTCGTTTTGTTGTTAGAGTGAGTTCCTTGATTCAAAGGCATATGAACTAATAATGAAATGGAGCCCAATGCACTTGGCCTCTGAAAAAGAGATGGCCTTCAGATGAGAGGGCTGCATAGAGACATTATGTTACGATATCCCACATCGGTTCCACATGAGAATGTGGAAGGGCATATAAGTGGGAGTCAAGCCTTTACCTTTGAC
>JAUEKW010000009.1:240712-255312 GCA_032274785.1 Ajuga reptans
TTTATAGAAGTTTGAGAACCGTCATACGGGCTGGTAGGTAGCTCGGTAGAGAGTCGGTTACGAGCTGCTGCCCATCATAGGTTTATCCAGGAGAACACGACGAGCTTCAGATGGTTGGGGGCTTTCTGAAAACGGGGTGTTGTACGAAGTCGAGAGTGATGACGACCTGTCTTCCTGACGACCTGTGTCGTGCCACATGTCGGGCCCCGTGTCCTTGGCCGGTCCCACCAGGAACGTGCTGATGTGAACGATCTACCTGGACGACGACCTGTTTAGTGCTGCCACGTGTCTCTGGTCTGGTCTATTATGGAACGTCCATCCACACATTTCACCTCTAACAGCTCTCAATGATTAATTTTTTTTAAAAATAAATATTTATTAGAAAATATATTATTTTTTATTGTAAAATGTATTATCCTAAAGTACATAATAAAATATGGAGGTTGTAAATTATGTACTTATGTATAAAATTAATATTGAAACTTATACATAATTTGATACGAACACATAAATAATGATTAAAATAAACAAGAACTATTGAGTTTACCAATAGAGTGGTATGTTTTACCGAAAAATATTACTCTTTGGAAAAAGAATTCTTTTCAATGTAAAAATAACAAGTATCTTTTCTTATAAAGAAATACTTTTCTTCTTCTTCTTTTTTTTTTTTTTTTGTTGGAAAAGGGTAGTACATTTTTTCATATTATTTTCAGAGTAGTTTTGGGGGTAATAAATGAAAAACATGTATAAAGCTTGATATCGGAAACTGAAATATATTAAATTAGTTAAGAAAAACTTTTGTATCATCAAGTTTTGAAAAAATATATTAAATTTTTCTGAATCGCTGTTGTGTTTTCTATAAAATATATTACTGTTGGTGAAATTATTCTTTTTTTCTTCAATTAACCAAATTTTAAGGTCCATCTTGGTCGGATCGATCCACCAAATGAACTTAAATCAATGTATCTGTTGCATACATATGCACAAACTCCAGTACATAAATATATAATTTTGTAGTACAAAATAAATTGGTAATATATAATTTACACAAGAGAAAAAAATTATTCAATTTCTCTATAAAAAAAAGTCCAAATCTAGGTACCCGATCCGTATAACGCGAAAGACATACCTGACATGAAGTCCACCCCTAAGTCTGAGATCCCTTAACATAGTTTGGTGAATATATTTTATCCTCGGGCAACGGGCATGTACGTGGTTGCAACTTGTAGATTAAAAAAGGCGCAATCTTTATCTCTTTTACAGTGAGAGCAACAACCCAATGATCTTCTGTAATTATTTTACCGATGCAATCTCAGTGATCTGGTATGAAGGCCACATATCTTCCTCGAGATTCGGTCATTTCGAGTAGTTCAAACAAGCTTAGGTCGTTCATTCTTAACATATCACAACAACTGTTATCATTATACTCTATGCACATATGCACAATCACACATTATATATATATATATATCCAATCACAAGTTCATTGCTCCAACTATTCATAAAAAAAACATTACTTTTCTAAATTTATAAAAATGAGGGGTTTTTTTTTCCCTCTCATGGTCAAACATATATATGACCCAACCTTCCGTTAGTGGGAAGAACCAAGCGAACCCACATTAAAAAATGTATAAATGTTTGGGGTCCAAAATTTTTATATGTATACATATATATATTGATATACATGATTCGTATTTTACCGCGAGCACCTACTTATTTACTTGATAATTGCTCATTATTACCTTCGTGTTTTTCTTTGAATTTGTGCCCTAGAGAAAAAGATTATAAAATTACATTTTTAAAAGGCAAATATTTAAATAAGACCACCTTACATATTCACTTCCATAAAACGGGAGTTACTTTTATCACAAAAATAATATCACAATAAATGTAAAAGGTGGTTCTTTAACTTTTACACATTTTTTTAATGATAAAAAAAAATTATACGTAAAAAATAACACTTTTATAATAATAAAAAAATAAAAAAAATAAATGTAGGTTTGACCAGGCCGGAGCCTGTAAACTTGTTACATGGGCCCAGAAGACGATTAAGCATGACTTTCATAGCAAAGCCCATAACAGCGGCGCAGTTTGGTACGACGTCGTTGCGTTCAGCTTGGAAAGAAACCTCGAAAAGCCCTAGATAGGGTCTTCTAAAACCCTGAAACTCCAAAAACCCACTGATATTACTTCTTCGCGTCACTCTTACCTATCTATCTCTTCGTCACTCTGCTGAAAATGGCGTCCATTGCTGTCAGGAACCCTAATTCAAAGCGAGCGTTCACACTTTCACCACAAATTTACTCATTATGCTGCCGAGGGTCCGCTGTCTCCTCGCCGTTCTCTGCCTCCGAATCACCGATTGGCTCACACCAGATTCCGAATCCATGGTGGAGATCTATGGCCACCTTCACTCGCACGTAATTCACGTTGCCTCCTGTTCGTTTGTGTTTCAGTGTTTTTGCCGTTGTTTTATTGGTTCGGTATATGATGGATTGGTTGACATTTTGAATGCATTTGTGAGGACTAGAAGGATAGATGTTGTTTTGAGCATTTGATCTGTATGAGGATAACAAAAAAGAATGGAATCTTAATTTTTCGTTCGTTGAAATTGCATAATTGAATTTGATTTACTAGATGGTTTCCTTGATGACAGAAAACCACATGTGAATGTCGGAACCATTGGGCATGTTGACCATGGAAAGACCACCCTAACTGCAGCCATCACTAAGGTGGGTTGCAAGTAGTTGGGATTATGAATTCTAATGCTTTTCTTCCCTTCAGTTGATTCTGCTGATTTGCAGCCCTTATGATCTCATGTATATGTATCTTTTGCTCACATGGTGTTTGAAATTCATTTTCTGGGTATGTACAAAGGTGTTATCAGAAGAAGGGAAGGCTAAAGCTATTGCTTTCGATGAAATTGATAAAGCCCCTGAAGAGAAAAAGAGAGGAATTACGATTGCTACGGTTGGTGTCGTTTTTCATCTCCTCTATTCCATTCCTGCTCTTTCACTAAATACATGCATTCTTAGTATCAATATTTATGTTTTTATTGCAGGCACATGTAGAATACGAGACAGTGAAGAGACATTACGCTCATGTGGATTGCCCTGGGCATGCTGATTACGTTAAAGTGAGATGTAAATAAAGAATTATTAATGTTATAGTCTCACTATACGTAGTATATCCTAGTTATTTTATGTTCAAGGCGATTATATAGATGTGCTCTAGAGAAGATATTAGGGGAACTAGCTAAGGCTTCAATCTGCCTTTTGATCAATGAAGCACATCTTCAGTTGTGAGCTTTTACATTTCCCCTTGAAACATGTTTTTATTATCTGTTCCTTCTCTGTTATGTCTTCTGGTTGTAAGCTGCCTGCTATCATATCGAACTGTCTCCCCCATTCTGCTAAAATAAAATCAATAAGAGAGAGCAAAGGAAGAAATTATTTGTATACGAGGAAAGTTTCAAGGAAGAAAGTTTTGAACATTATAGACCGTTCTGGTTAAGTATTTCGGTTATATATACCGTGCTTGATAATTATTTCTGTACACATGCCATGCATTGCTTCCCTAATTATTTTGGTAAAGATTGTTTGTATCTGAATTTCACAGAAATATTATATATAGTTCAGCTATAGGTCCCGGACCTTGTAATCTTTAATGAAACATCCCCTGATTCCACTGCATGAATTGGCTCTTTTATAGTAAATCAAATGATGAAGATTTTCAATTGGTTAGTTGGTTCGAAATGGTTTTATTGCTATGTGTTGGTTATGTTGAAATGAGGAATTTATAATTTTTGGAGCAAACATATTCATATTGTCCTATGCAAGGGCAATCTCGAAATCGGTCAGAGATTCTATATATCGGTGTCTCATTATTATAATTGTTGTTGTTGTTGTTGTTGTTGTTGTTGTTGTTGTTGTTGTTGTTATTATGTTATACTGGAATGCTATTGGTGTTCATCATGTTTTCTAAAAATAATGCAGAATATGATCACTGGAGCTGCTCAAATGGACGGAGGTATTCTTGTTGTATCTGCCCCAGATGGACCCATGCCACAAACTAAGGAACATATTTTGCTTGCTCGCCAGGTCTTCATCTTGACATGAATTTTAACTTACGTAGTGACCAAAGCAAAACTTTGTTATTTTTCTGTTTCTTTTTTCTTTTCTTTTTTGGTTATCAACCTTTTGTCTTACTGCAGGTTGGTGTGCCGTCACTTGTATGCTTCCTCAATAAAGTTGATGCTATTGATGACCCAGAACTGCTGGAGCTTGTGGAAATGGAGCTGCGTGGTAAGTTGGGCAAAGAGGCTTGGAACGCGGTTTTTACTCCTTTGGATAGATGCAGTTCTTTTACATGACTTTATTATGCATGCAGAGTTGCTTAGCTTCTACAAGTTTCCTGGGGACGAGATTCCCATTGTCCGAGGATCAGCTTTGTCTGCATTGGAGGGTACAAATGAAGATATTGGCAAAAAGGCTATTTTGAAACTAATGGAAGCTGTAGATACATACATTCCAGATCCAGTACGCCAACTTGATAAACCTTTCTTGATGCCTATTGAAGATGTTTTCACCATTCAGGTAAAGAAACTCGCTGTACAGCTTTTATGTCCATTAAACTTTCCTGATATTTTCAGTTTTATGCACCCTATATATGTGCTAATTGAAGCTATTAATGCAATTGAATGTTCACATTCATTCAGTACAATTTTGAAACGCAGGTTGAATTGCTAATTTGCTACTTCATTTATCTGTTTGGTATTCATCTACTTATCAAGAATAAAAAATTAAAATCTCTCAGAAGCAAAAATATTTGAAATTGTGGTCAAACGTTTCTTGCCCTTTTACTCTTCCTTTTGTGTTGTAAGTTAAAAACTTATCTCCTTGTATTTCAAAGGGACGTGGAACCGTTGCAACCGGCCGTGTGGAACAGGGTGTAATCAAACCAGGAGAGGAAGTGGAGATTTTGGGACTCAAAGAGGTGAGTAATAGCATTGTTTTGGAAGTGCATGCTCTTATATGGATATTTGTGTCTGTGTTTGTGTATGGATATTTGAGTGTACATGATAGTTAAATACGTTCTACCATTTATATCTGACCATCTGTCAATTTTTCTACCACGACTGTGACTCCGTTTGTGTTGGTGTCTCCCGAGACCATCACCTGGATACATCAGTTACTGCTTCCTGAAGGAAAATTCCTGCATTTCTTAGTTACTGTAGTTTCTGGATTCTTATTTGCAATTGAATATATATATTTTTTTATTTTATTGTGTGCCATCGTGATGGTGTGCTCTCTTTCTGTGCTGCAGGAAAAAACTAAAACAATAGTGACTGGAGTCGAGATGTTCAAGAAGACTTTGGATTATGGCCAGGTAAGGAGTCTACTTCTACTTGCTTCAATACCATATTTCTATGTTGCATATGTTAACAAATTTGACCTTTTCTAGGCTGGTGACAATGTGGGTCTGCTTCTACGAGGCTTGAAGCGTGAAGATATTGAAAGAGGGATGGTTAGTTCACTCTCACTGGATTCTTTGCCCGTGCTATCTACATGACTTTAGTAGATCATTCCTCTAATTGGGTCTCTTTATTATATTCTCATTTGTTCAATAATTAGTAATTACATTCATATTTCCACAACTTGTGTTCAGGTTGGGTTTTTACTTTCCAGGGTTTCATTCTGATTGGTTCTGGCACAGATAGTATGGATTATGGAAATTTTATTATACCCGTACTATTTTTCTAATATTGTTATGCTCTGGGTCTCGTTAAACCCCCCCCCCCCCCCCCCCAAAAAAAAAAAAAAAAAAAAGACAGCAATATAGCAATCATCAGTTACCGAAAGCACTCAGATTCTTGCTGTCACCCAGAGTACATTTGAGACCACCAGACCTGAATTTTGTGGTGGCCATGCTGCCGCGGGAGATGGTGGATTATATTGGGTATGGTCTGGGTAGGAAAATAGACCATCCAATCTGTCGGGTAACTGACCCAAGATACTACCTATTATGCCTACTTGCACAATCCTTCATCACCTGGATGTATAACATGCTTTTAGACGGATGCTTCCTTATGATGCATTCTGAAGTTGATGGTCTATACCTTTGGGACTTGATAATGAATTTCTGGCATTAGTAATGTACCTTTTCTTTTATTTGTAAATATTTTCCTATATATTTTTTTTATAGGAAACAGAAGAATTTTATTAAAAAATTGAATAGGAATGGGAATCCCAAACTAAACAGCGTACACCTAAAACAGAGGAATTTAGTAACGTACATAATATAACACCAATTCCTACCTAGGTCTGATACATGAAAGCTTCTTAATTCCTATGGTTGGACATCCGAAGTGCTACTCTAGATTTAGTCTTCCCCCAAAAATTTAGCTGTTAATATATTTATCGCTTGGAACTTCTGTTTTAGGTTATTGCAAAGCCAGGTACGCTTAAAGCATACACAAAATTTGAGGCAGAGATATATGTCCTCACTAAAGAAGAAGGGGGTCGCCATACTGCTTTCTTCTCGAATTATAGACCTCAGTTCTACCTGAGGACAGCTGATGTCACTGGTAAAGTTGAGTTGCCTGAAAATGTGAAGATGGTTATGCCTGGGGACAATGTCACTGCTGTTTTCGAGCTCATGTTCCCAGTTCCTCTTGAAGCAGGTACGTATAATGATATCTTCTGACTTTGATTTTCTTCTAAAAAGCCACTTTTTGTTGATCCACCGATCCCTGGAAAACATTTGCTTTCATATCTTTTTATTTGCTTGCCAAAGAAAAAAATAAACTGGTCTCCTTCAAGCTCTCAAACTCAAAATTTGAGAATCCCCAAATTACCCTTGCTGAGATACATATTTGGCTCTTCCATTGTAACCCTTGTGCTATTCTTGTCCCGGATGGCAGGACAAAGATTTGCACTGAGGGAAGGTGGCCGAACTATTGGTGCTGGTGTTGTTTCAAAAGTCGTAAGTTGAGAATATTTGATATTCTTTGTCTACGTTTATCTAATAGAGGGTGAGAACGAAAGTGTTTATTGTTCTGCAACACAGCTCATTTGAATATGTTGATTGCAAACTTAGGAAGAGCACAAAGTGTTATAGTGACTCCCTTGTTCATAAAGTTTTTGCTGTATTTTCGGAGAACTTTTCATCTGTAGCATCAATAATTGATTTTGTTCTGCACCATAAACTAACTGATCGCTTTGCCATGCCCGATTAGTCGTATGTACATCGGCTGTTTTGTTCTGATGGCGCACTGAATTTGCAATCATAGTTTCAATTTTTTTCTTTTTTATCAATGGGAAATGTTATCAAATTGTGGATATTGAGTAATAAAAGTAGATCCTTCTATGTGGACAACGTTGTATTTTATGATATAATTTTTCTTTGTTATTTTTCAGTTTTAATCTTTATTATATTATCAACCCAATCCCCATTCATGTCTTTTTTTTTTCTTTTTTTAATCTTATCAATGAATAGATCTCTTTAATCCCAATAGACCCAATACGAGATAGCTTCCTGGGACAATTTTGCCCATCCAAAATTATAAAGTAACTACACTAAAGCTCATGATCAATTCTAGAAATATTAATTTCTTTTAACTCTAGAAATACTAATTATTATTTTTTTGAGTAAATATAGTCTTTGATATTTCAATTAAGAAAAGCAGGAGAATCTGCAAGTACAAAGAACTCTAAATAACTAGGAAAATCAGTCTCAACTCAATCATGAGGGAATAAAATAGATAAAGAGAAAACCATGCTGCTTGCAGTTTTAAACAAATGAAGACCGAAAAAATCTAATTGAGAAACTGCAAACCATCATTCTGTGATCTTCGAATCAAATTTCTTCTGCATAATGTGACTGCTTGCACAACTACTAGAAAAAATAAGAAGATTCAAACAACATCAACAGAAAGCCGAAAAGATCCATCGAAAACCGGAGATCGGAGGCCGCTCAAAGCGTGGAAGCCAGGTATACTCATCGGAAAACAAAGATCGATAGCCGCACAAGGCGTGGAAAGGCGCACGAAGGCGTGGAGAATCTCACAGAGGCGTCTAAGGAGAGGAAAAAAATAATACAAAACAAAATCAAAATAAATACTACAAAACATGTAAGAAGTCTTCCCCCATCCTTCTATGAACGGAGGATGTGAGAAGAATGAGGAAGAGATCTAAATCTGATGTGATAAAAATTAAATTTTAGATTGAGAAATTGATGGGTTTCAGAGGAGAGAGATTGGTGGGTGGCCTAGAAATACTAATTATAAAGTAACTATACTAAAGTTCATGATTAATCAATTGTAATTTATATGTTCTTTCAATTTATTTTAAATGAGATTGTCTGATTTGAATAAAAAGTAGACATAGAAGGTTTTAATATAACAATCGAGTTTGTTGGAAGGAATTAGAAATCAGAAAGGAACTAAAATCTTGTTTCTTTAAATGTTATTATATATACACACACATTATAAAATAAAAAATAAAGAAATGTCTTGACTGTTTTCTTAAACAGAATACGAGATGGTCTGGTACGCTAAATCGCGCACAATCGAAGACGAATAACATATATATATCAGAAAATTCTGTGCTACCTATGTGGATAGTGTTTTCCATAACGTATGTTATATGACAGCATGGAAAATTAACGATCAATCTTATTCCAACTTTTTCAAGATATATCACAGTGTCATACATCCTATGTGGTGCAAACATTACCCACCTAGCATTTCATGTCCATGACCATGACTAGCTTCTATTTATGAACATTATTTAGAGAAAACCAGAAAGTTAAAAGCCATTATCTTCTGACAAAAGTTAAATCTCATGGCAATAGACTCACCTAAAAGCAAACCAGCAAAATTTAGGACATCATCGGTACGTTCACACATCTCACTAAATTTACAACTTTCAGTAAGTAACAACATCGTACCGACTCATTTACCTGTCTCAACGATATGAACAACATTAATCAAGCCACTTTCAGCACCACAACCGCCATCAAAGCAACCGCCCTAAAGTATATGTCCTTCAAGTTCCTATCCAGATTATCCATCATCTCCTCTTCTTTATCATCACCGAATTTCCCCGAAGTTTTGGTGATACAGATAACCGTATCCCTCAGTCTGTTCACTGCCCAAGAGAGCCAAACTAGTCCCAAACCGAATCCGGTGCTCAAAAGCTTAGACGTGCAGAAGGGCACTCGGGTACAGGCTACTCTGCAGAGAATGGATAAAACTACAGCGATGCCAGTGCCAGCAATGCTGGCGGAGAATTGGGTGAGAAGCCGGGGAAGGTGGGGCCCGGATTTCTTCAATGATTGGATTGCGTCTTTGCCCTGCTGCTTCCTGCTGGCGATTATGGATAGAAGACTTTCGCATGCATGGAGGTAGGTGTTCGAATAGGCATCCCTCTCTTTAGTGCTGGCTCTAGTGGTTGCCTTTTTCTTCTTGTGTGTTGTCTTTTCCTTTGCTTTATCATGGCTGTACGAAAACGCATACATAAGCAACAAGAATTCGTGTTTCATAGAGTTTACAATCATCATTTTCTTTGTAAATTTGGGTTATCTTTGAGTTAAAGCTATAAAAGTAAACTAGAGAATTTATGCAACTATTTCATAGAGAATAAACAAATTTGCTGAGTTTGCATTCGGGTGGAAGGATTGTGAGGTTGCATTTGGTTTGAAATTGATTTATGGAATGGTTTTGGGAAGAAAAAAGGTTTAAAAATCGACCAAAATCACTAGAACAATAGTTTAAAAGGAGAATTATGGATTTTATAACTCATCATCTAAACAACCTCAGCACATTTGTTATTAATTCAACAATTCAAATACAACTTGACAAATTGAATGTTTCATTGAAGGATTTGGTGAATCATGTCAACTCAATACAAGGAATGTAAATTTATTCCCTCGCCCGAGACTTAAAACAAGATGAACAACAGAACAAGTGCTTTGTACAATAGGAGAGTGCCAAATGAACTTAGAGCATTAACGAAAATTTATTTTTTCGCATTATTGTTCAGATGTTGTGCGCTTTCCAGTATATGTAGGAACTAGTGTCTTAACGGTAAGATGCCTAAACGTAGGGTGTGTGCTTTTCTTCACAAATGCAACCTAGTGGCCATTTAGTTGAGGTTTGCATAGATATTGAAGGATTTGATTTGAGAAGAGGACTTGACGAAATGATTTCGAATGTCTCTACATTAAGTGGATTCCAATTCACCAAAATCATTTAACAAAATGGTTCAAGAAAAGAGTTAAAACAGGTTTAAGCTGAAAAACCCGTGTTCTACCTCTTCAGAACTTTCTCGGTCGCAAGCTTTGATGCAACATTATTAGCACTTGCCCTTCGCCGCCTGCCAAATGCAAAAAGAAACGCGGTGAGATTCCCATGGGAAAGAAACGGAAAAGACACAATCCAAATATCAGAAAGCATAATTTATATGATGTAAAAAGTTATAAGAAACAGAATTTTCATGAGACATAAATCCAACCTCATCTGCAGAGTAAACACGAGTTAAATCAATTCGAGTGATGGACTGAAAAAGTTTATATATCAGGATTAGGCAAATCTTTATCTTTCAAAGACTAAAGAGTCTTTTCATATTATGGAGATGAAGAAAAATGCAACAGAACAACAAGGCCACAATCCAAGGGAATTTCTAAATTATTGAATAACTAAGGAGATGCGATTTCACACAAAGTTAAACGGAAGAATACATCACCTCTCAAAGTAAGGAACCAGCATCGTCTGCCTACTGGATTTATTTGTATTCTTCGATGAATGAAAGTCAGAAATAACTGAAAGCATATCGGTCATCTCAGTGCCTGCTCCATTATACGGTAGTTGGCCGTCACCCACCAAGTCCAACAAAGGTTCGTTGAAGTAGAGTTCCTTGGTTGGAAATACAAGATTTTGGAAAGACGGAGGAAAATCTGCAATCGGTGATTGAGGGCCAATCAAATTATAGAGCATGGATAAATCCAGTAAAGGATTGTCTTCTTCAATGGAGCCCGATGCAAGTAACTTCAAGATCTTCTCATGCCTGGCACACCGTTCAACAATCCCGAAGCCAAAACCTACCGAATCAGGACGAGTATCTGTCTTCAAAACGTAAGGTGAGTCAGGATTGAGTAATAAGCCACACAGAACCTGATCACTAACTAAACTCAATTTCATGTCTATTAGAAGGTGCAGTATCAGAAGGTTAGGTATTTGAACCTTGTAAATCAACGATTGGGGGCCGTTTACACGTTGACTCAATCCTAACAAAGTGGTTTGAGTCCAACAATCCAGCGGTGGATCTCCAATCCGCTTTTTGTTGCAGACGTAAACTAAAGGAGAGGGGATTGAAAAGATCTTGATTTGACCCATAATGGGGCAGAAAATGATGAAAATCCTGCAACAGAGACAAAAGCAAAGGAACATAACATGAGATCAAGAACCAAGCATAACATGAGATCAAAAACCAAGCAGCCTATGCCCACTCAGCATAAGAAAGTTGTGCGTGTTCGACCGTATGCAACAAAGATGGCAAATTCAGAAAAGATGCCAAAACTACTATTACAGGGAGACGATATATTAACTTTAAACATAATTCTCCAACATATATTTCAGACTGATATCCTAATACCAATAAAAGAAACAATAGCAATTGTTCTTCATCTAAGATCATATTCACCAAGCATAACACAAATTCATAGGAAGAATATACAATCACAAGCACAAATATCTCACAATAACCACATATGATAGTAACTAAGAACACATTATAATTTCTGCATATAAAGCAAAGAATCCAAACAAAAAACCTTCAAGTAAACAAATTACTAATTGAATCCCAAAATGAACAAAATCTCCAAGAATTCATCTTTATCTTTAGGGCTCAAACCCCAATAGAGCATTATAACAAAATAAATTTCAATCACCATAACTCAATCAACCCAAAGGGAGGGAAAAGAAAAACACACACAAACACAAATACAAGAATCTTACATCAGAAACCCTGCTGGAACCATGTTCGGGATGGAAACCAACAATCAGTCCAGAAGGGTATCCGTATGAAGCCATCAAGCATGACTCCATCTCTCAAGAGAAACCCAGTTCTGAGAAATCTCAATAGATTCCAAATAACTAAGATTTCCCTTGAAAGCTTATATTGGTCACAGCATATTAGCTTATCCTCCCCTGCACCTCAGATTTCCCCTAGATTTTTATTCCAAATGAAGGCCCTATTTTGTTTGCGAGTTGTACTGATAAAGAAAATTTGATTGTTTAATTTATGTGGATTCAAAGAATCAAATGGAGTTCGTGTGGCTGCCGAGCCTCGGGATTACAGGTTGGCAATCCTGAATTTGGACAACAAAGCCTGTCACCGTTTGGATTCTTGTGGGATTTTAAAATGATCTCAGCCGTCAATTCGGAAAGTTTGTTTTTTTTTTAATCGAATTTATTTCGGTAAAAGGTGAAAAAATTGTTAATGAGTACGCATCCTCTTCTACTCTGCACCGGGAAAGAGATCACTTATTCCAAATGGTGTTCCATCTCCTATTTCAACATTATTAACATGTGACATGTGTATGTTGGTGATGTCATCATAATGACATTTTGTATATGTGTCAAATGTTGACAATATTGGAATAGAAGATGGAACACCATTTAAAATAGGTGATCTCATCCCTGCACGGGATGCATAACATAGTACCATTTACCCTCTGAGTTGTGGGTGGATCCATGAACTGTGTATATTTATACGCAGAGACGGACCGACGTTGGGGCCAAGGGGGGCATTGGGCCCCCTGGTCTCGTGAAAATTACTACTATATATAGGTGATTTCGATCAATTTTAATATAAATTAATTAAATAAAATAAATAATTGTATTTGTTAACTTGAATAATTATTTAATAGTAACCAATGATGTATTTTTAATCATTATGGTATATAGGGATTACATTAGAAATAAGCTCAAATAACATAGTACTGAAATAGGTTCATCAAGATCAATAGACTCAAACTCGAAATAACACAAAACAAGCCAAAAAAAAATTTCGGCGTAATTGGGCCCCCCTCACCGTAATTCCTGGGTCCGTCACTATTTATACGGAATGTATTACTTATTTTGAAGAAAATGTAGCAGTGTTTGTTCTGAACTATATTGTCTGTTTTGACGAAGGTAATATATTTTTGCATAAAATGTATTGTTTTATATGTTGTTAGGTATTAGCGTTTATATGTTGAAATGTATTAGTTGATTTGATGAAAGGTATTACTATCTGGCTATGTTTGATTAGGGTTGCCCCAGCCGACTGACGTTGGGGGCAACATGGTGATATTTAGCATGGGCAAGGTTGGGGACATTATTTGTTTGTGGTAGGTTGGTAGTTGCGTGTTTTTTAACTTTTCTCCCACCTTTCTAATTGAAAAGACAGGTTTCTCTCGCTTTTCTCTATTTACCGCCAACTTATTTACCCCAATCAATAGTACATCAGTCTTCCCCAGTCGCAATCAAACATAGCCATGTTTAAATGTATCACATGTTATGATGTAAGATATTACTACATATGTTGAAATATTTTTTTCGATAAACAATATTATTATTTATGATGAATGTATTACTTTACATTTACAACTTATAAGTTAGATATTATATGTTGTGGGAAAATTTCTCTTTAAGTCCTGTAACTTAGAGCAAAAAAAAAAATCATGTATCTTACATAATTTTAATTTTAGTCCTGTAAATTTTAAAAATATCCGATTTGAGGACAAATCTCGTCGAAGGTCACTAATTTCGCCGGAACTGCTAACGTGGCGCAGATGCGACCTAAAAAATTGGGGGTTTCCGGTGAAACTGCAGACGCAACAATTGGTTGCCCAACTGGACACGCCACATCACTAATTGTCACATCCGCAATTTTGCCGGAAACCCTCAACTTTTTAGGCGAGGTCAGCGCCACGTCAACAACTCAGGCGAAATTTGTGACCTCTGGTGATATTTGTCTTCAAATTGGACATTTTCGAAACTTACATGACTAAAATTGAAATTACGCAAGATACAAGACTTTTTTTTGAACTCGCCCTAAGTTACAAAATAAAAAAAGGAATTCTCTCTATATGTGTATAGTAAAATGTATTAGCGTTTATGTTAAGATATATTACTTGATCTAATTAAAAAAGAAACGAATAGTATTACTGTTTATGCTGAAAGGTAATACTGATTTGATGAAAATGTGTTACATTTTCCTATTTAACTTATGAATATTGGAGCATTATAACTTTATAAATCTAGTCGCCCAGTTAATGATTAGGAACAGACTTAGGGATGCCAATCTTGATTTGACCCGAGGTGTTTGGGTCGCTCCGCCCCGTGACCCGTGGCGGGGCAGGGTGGATATGGGTCAAGCTACCACCCCGTTTGCGCCCCGCCCCGGCCCGCAGTGCTAGTTTTATATATATATGTATTTGTATATGTAATGTTATTCACACAAAAAATTAACTTAATATTATTATATAGTATTTAATAATTATGTTATACTTATAAATAATAACATGTATAGAAAAAGAAATATACTACAATGTGA
>JAUEKW010000009.1:255412-269531 GCA_032274785.1 Ajuga reptans
GCCAAAAAGTATCACTTAATTGGCAAAAAGTATTACTTGTTTTAATAAATTTATGAATGAAAGTATAACTTTGGATTCATACTTTTATTAAAAACAGTAATACTTTTAAGTGGACTTCAAAAAAGGCGCTAAATCAAAAAATATAAAAAATTTGAAGTCCATTCAAGTATATCAATTTTATAGCGATTGATATTTTTTCGTAAAAAATAATATTTTTTTGTGAAAAACTAATACCTTTTTGAAAACCGGGTTTTGGTCAACTCGTTGCACATAAGAAGATCCATGCATCAGGGGCACATAAGTGTTACTCATATTAAAAGGCTCGTATTTTGGCTGTGGCGTGCGCAATAGTCCGAAATAAAGAGTTGTGTAGTTTGTCCTCATTGTGCGAAAATTAGAAAGTTAGTGTCCAATTTTACTGGCTGAAAAATTAGTGTTTATTTTTGCCACGGCCGAATAGTTAGAGTCCTATTTTTGCAATTTTCTTCTCGTCTTGCACTATTTTCAAATCTGAAAACTTGTTTCTTTCTAACTTGAATGTTTTGGCTTATCATTTGCTTAGTGTATTTTGTAATTGGTTTTTGTGACATTCTATGGGGGGAGAATGAAGGAGAAATCTCTATGAATTAAAACGTACTATTTTAAAAATAAATGCTATAAAAAGTTAATGAAATTTGGAAAATGTAGAGAAATGCAACTTTTAAAAAAAAAATTAACAATAACAATAATAATAAGCATAAAAGAAAACCTAGAAAAAATTCAGGCATTTTTGCCAGATTTTCGCTACAATAAAAAAAATTAAAAACATATTTTTTTGGACGACAATTATCCTCTTTAAGAATAAATTCACATAACACTTTACAAATTATTTAAAGACATTTGTAGATTACTTGTTTGCGACTATTTTTATTTTTATTTTTTGTTTCAAAAAGAATTTGTTGCTGTACTGTTTCCTTATTTAGCAGAGAATATAGTAACAGATTGGCAACTCCACCTAATATTAATTAATTGCTCCAAAAATATCCGAAAATGAGATGATATACATAACTATTGGAAAAATTCTTTTTTTAGTCCTGTAACATAGGACGAGTCCAGAAAAAATTATGTATCTTGCATCATTTCAATTTTAGTCATGTAAGTTTTGAAAATGTCCAATTTGAGGATAAATTCCGCCGGAAGTCACAAATCTCGCTGATGTGGCGCTGACGTGGACTAAAAATTAGAAATTTCCGGCAAGTTTCAGACATGACAATTAATGACGTGGAATGTCTAGCTGGGCAACCAATTGCCACGTCTAAAGCTTCGCTGGAAACTCTCAAATTTTGAGATCACATTCGCGCCACATCAGCAACTCCAGTGAAATTAGTGACATCTGGCGGAATTTGTCCTTAAATTGGATATTTTCAAAATTTACAAAACTAAAATTAAAATTACGCAAGATACATAATTTTTTTCTGGACTCGCCGTAAGTTTCCGGTAATTATTTAGTGCGCTTTTGGCAAGAGAATTTACTATATACAGTATTGGAGTGGAATGAATTAGTTTGAAACAAGTGAAGACATTTAGGTACCCTCCTTACCAACCAGTCAAATTCTGCACTCACCCTTCAACACAAACATGAAACACCCAACCAATTATTTTCTTTTTTTGCATCATCGGATGAAAGCTACTTCAAGTAATCTCTTCTGTCTCTAGCTACACTTTCTTATTTTCAGATTCTTGTTTTTGTCTTTGTCTGATCATAGGTAGTTAGATCATGGGGTTTTCTCACCTAGGTTTCTTCTGCAACTCATGATCATGCATTTCAACCCTTGATTCACAAACAGTTGTTCTGTTAATTGAACTTATATATTAATGGTTGAGTCGCCGCCCAAGAGCCGCCTTCAGACCATGCTGCAGGCGGCGGTCCAAACTGTCCGGTGGACTTACTGCCTCTTCTGGCACCGCTGCCCACAACAAGGGTACCCACCCCTTTCTCCACCCTAACGCTATATTTTCTTTTATATATTGTTATTCAAAAAATATGTATAATATGTTTATTACGTGTTTATTTTGAAAATTGTGTTTGTTTTAGTCTCCTAAAAATTCTGAAATACTGGGATAAATTTAAATAATTTTTATATATAATATTCGATAGAGACACTTTAAGATTTAACATGTAGTTTAAAAAGAAAAATTAACATATGATTGTTAAATGATGTATTTCGACATGTTTAATTAATAATATTTTTTTTATTTAGTTAATAAATCTAACATATTTTTAAATTCTATTATTGCGTGTACATTAACGTTTTTTTTTTTTTTTTGAGAGCAAAACCCCAATATAATAAAACGAAAGTCTAGGCCGAAGGCCTTAAGTCCCGAATACAAATAGAAGTAATGTCAGAAGGGAGAGCATCAGTCCAAACAAACTGACGATTAACAGGGCCCTTAAAACGGGCTAAGGCGTGTGCCACCGAGTTGGCATCACGTGAGACGAGATTGTAACCCGAACAAGCACATTGCGTGTACATTAACGTTAATCAGTGATTCTCTATTTATTGGTTCACGTAATCATTAGTTCTCATCCCTGCTCCAACATCCCATTGTAGTTTATAAAATAAAAATAAAAAAAAAAGTTATTTACTATATTGTTTGTGGGTGAAGTATTCTAGTGTGGAGTGATGGATATTACAACGGAGCAATAAAAACAAGAAAAACAGTAGAGCCAACAGAAGTGAGCACGGAGGAGGCGACGCTGCAGAGAAGCCAGCAGCTCAGAGAACTCTACGAATCGCTTTCCGCCGGAGAAGCGAGCCAACAGGGGCGGCGGCCCGCCGCCTTATCGCCGGAGGACTTGACGGATTCTGAGTGGTTCTACTTAATGTGTGTTTCCTTCTCTTTTCCGCCTGGGGTCGGGTAAGAAATTCATTTTAATTATTTAAATAACCTTTTCTTCTTTACATAAAATGGAACTCTATACATACGCAAACCACATGCACACTATTATGATGATCTATGTTTTTGTATTGTGTTTTTATCAGTTCATATGTAAATGATGGTATTCAAAGCATTAAATTATGGGCGCGACCAATTAGAATCCTGTAGCTGGTCTACAATTTCTGTACCACTCATGTTCCACTATTAAAACTATATGTAGTATTGCTGAGAACTAAATACAAAGCTAGGCACAATAAAACCCTAATCTTTGCCATCGATAGACGATTGTGATGGGGTGAATAACAAAATAGGTGAGAGGTATATAACGATCTCATCTAGCCTCGATAATGAACTCATGTAAAAGTTCATAATTAATGACTAATTTTGATAATTTTAGAATTTATGTCGTAAATGAAAGTTGGTGGTGTCATAGTTCATGATTTTTTTTTATGCGCAGTTAAATTGAAAATTCGTGTCATATGCTTTTTTCTGAATCATTTATACTATTCGAGGGTAACAAGCATTAGTTAGGACTTTTAGAAGCAGCACTAAATTGGGAAAAAGAAAGTGAAATTAAGTTTTGAGGGTAAAAAAGTCATCACAAGTAGGTGGGTAGCACTATTTGATTTCTTTATTATCCAAATTTGTAAAATAAATAATTAATCCTGTGTTGATGAAGGTTACCTGGAAAGGCATACGTAAATAGGCAGCATATATGGCTTACGAGCGCAAATGAGGCCGACACCAAACTCTTCTCCAGAGCAATTCTTGCTAAGGTACCCCTCACAATATACAATCAAAAATTGCTGAATTTCAATTGAAGGCCTGGTTTTGAAAAAATATCCGATTAGAGCCTGAATTTTGAAGGTTATCAATTCAGGACCTGAATATTGAGATTTTCTCAATTACAGACCTATATTTTGAATTTTATTATCAATTCACGAATTACGTCTTAAAAATAAGAAATAATTATTCGATGTATGGAATATTCAGTTCGGAGTAGATTGAAAATATATTAAAATTTCCGATGTATCCTACTGAACCTTTCGTACATCGGATGACGTGTCTTATTTTTTAAGACGTAAGCCTTGAATTGAGAATAAAATTCAAAATTTAGACCTTTAATTAAAAAAAAAACTCAAAATTCGGGCCCCGGATTGAGGACTTCCAAAATTCAGGCCCCAAATAGAAATATTTTTCAAAATTTAGGCATTCAACTAAAATTCTCCGATTAAAAATTAGAGCATCGTACGTGTGTGTGCATGGTAGGCACATTTCATGCTTAAAAACTAATGAATTGTTTTCTCGTATGAATTTCCAAACACGTGCTTCTGCTGTTACAAGAGTGCTAGAATTCAGGTAACTTGTGCTCTTATTATTATTGATCTTTTTTATTTAGCCCTCTCAAATTTCTGTTTCATGCCAAAAATTGTTTTTTTTTTTTTCATTTTCAGACTGTGGTATGCATTCCTCTAATGGATGGGGTTATTGAACTTGGAACAACGGAGAAGGTGATTGTTAACACGTCTCTCGAATTGTTGTAAAGGATGTTGCACCAACAGTTCTAGAAGATCTAGTACCCACAAATTGTAGATTTAAGGGGTGTTTTTCTTTGCTTTTGCTTTTTAAAAAGTGATTAAATTATAGATTGTGGGAAAAATCACTTATAAGTAAAAGTAGATAGTGTTTGAGATAAAAGTGCTTTTGACTAAAAAAAGTAACTAAAAGCTGTAAAAGCAAGTAAAAACTGCTTGCATCTTTTGACCAAAAACTGTTTTTTTTTAAGCAGAAGTTGTTTTCTAAAACACCTAAAATAGCTTTTCGAAAGCTAAAAGCCAACAAACTGCTTTAAATAAGCAGAGGAAAACACTCCTTTAGTCTACTAACTTTGAAACTGTGCACGGGTGGACTTTTTTTTTTGGTAGAAATTGCTGGCATGGCATCCAAAGTGTGAGAACTATGTCACCAATTTTTGGGAAAAATACAATTTTAGTCCCTTATGTTTGGGCTAGTTGCACTTTTGGTCCTCTCCGATTAGTCTTTTGCAATTTTAGTCTTCTAACATTTAAATTTTTGCAATTTAAGAACTTTTTTGCCGGAAATTTTTTATCTCGCCGGAATTCGTCAGACGACTCTCACATATGGTACTACTTGAACATTATCGTTCATTTAAACCACGTGGACCACGTGGTTTGAATGAACAATAATGCCCAAATTAGTACCTCATGTGAGAGTCATGTGATAAATTTCGACGATATCAAAAATTTTCGGCCAAAAAAGTTCTTAAATCTCGAAAATTTAATGTTACAGAACTAAAATTGCAAAAGACTAATTGGAGAGGATCAAAAATGCAACTAGCCCAAACATAAGAGACTAAAATTGTATTTTTACCCCAATTTCTAGTACAAAAATATCGCCAAATGTGCATAATTTCAAGGCCAGTTTCAAATAATGCTATGAAATTTTCTATAATTGCATAATTTTTCGTTACAAGATGTTTAAAAATCCTTTATAATATAGGTTGAAGAAGACATTGGAGTGATCCAACGGGTAAAATGCATCTTCAGCGATTGCGAAAATCCCAACCCTCCAAGGCCGGCCCTATCGGAGCACTCGACTTCTAACCCTCCAGTGTCTTCCAGTTTCCATTCTCCGGCAGCCCTTCCCGCTTGTGCACCACCACCGGCAGAAGAGGCCGAGGCCGAAGTCGGGCCGGAGTCCGATTCCGAGACTGGCCGAGTGTCAACCCCTAATGAAAACGGTGTTCCTGCAATGGCTGAACCCATGCAGCTGGATATGTCTGATCAGGTGGGATCACCTGATGACAGCTCAAATGATCTTGATGCTGTGAATCGACCCGGAAACTCCATGGAGCTCCACCAGGATGGCGCTCGATCGATGCAAGCGCGGTGGTTGACGGATCCTATGAGCAGCATTCTCCAACCGCCACAATTATCAGGTTAAATATTTACTTAAAATTTCGATTATCTAACCATCTGGTCACGTAATTCGAATATTCTATAATAATTGGTGCAATATTTTCTATAGCGATTGCACCAATACCATAGCTGTTAAGGGCGAGAGGCGCACTGAGGCACACATGCCCTTCCAGCGCCCGAGGCGCGCCTTGCGCGCGCCTCCCTTTTGAACTTTAGTTCAGAAAAATGAAAACCAAATCCCCCAATGCCAAATGAACTTATTCTACTCAATTTTAGACTGAAATAAACATTAATCAAGTGCATAATTGCACATACACACAAAGACAAAGAAAATAATAGCTAAAACTTCAAATATTAGACCACACAAGCGGCGGCGGCGGCGGCAGCGGCGGCAGGAGGGAAGTTGGTTGGTGGCAGAATTTTTTTCTTAAGTGTAACCTCTAATGTTTATATTTTTTCAAACTTTTAAATGAAACCCTAGTTTCTAAAACTCTAAAAATTCTAAAATGAATAACAACTTTAAAAAGTGTCAACACTTTAAGCACAAAATTGTCAAACACTTTTAAAAATTCTGGAAAATACAAAAGGCGCGCTTTTTTCACGCCTCTCGCCTTACTGTAAGGCGCTCAAGGCGCACCTAGGCGCGCGCCTTTGAGACCGCACCCGCCTCTCACTTACTGAGGCGAAATCTTTGAAAAACGCCTCGCCCTTTGACAGCTATGACCAATACATAACACGCGTGAAGAATATGAGATAAACAAATACACAATCAATAGTTATGCTGATTGAAATTAAACTGAATTGGCCAGTTTGCCTACAAAATTGACAGTTGGTTTTGTAAGTTGTGTATACTTTGAAAAAAATAAAAGATTTTAAGGGAGAATGTATACATTTGAATTTTCTCAAAGATAATGTCTTTGTTATAAGTCCTAGTTAATGTGTTCACCAGCTAATGTGTTACCATCTCATAAAATGCAACTAATTGCCTCGTTCATAAATTAAGAATGAATAATTTACACTCAGCGATGGACGCATTAACTTATGCACATCGTAGCATTCCTGATAGTTTTTAATTTAGAACTTAATAAAAACGTACAATTTCGTTGTACAAGCAGAAGAAGACACCCACTATTCCCAAACAGTGTCCAACATCGTCCACAACCAATCCAACCGGTGCTCAAACTACTCCTCCACCACCGCCATGGCCTCTGCTAGCTCCGCCTTCACCCGGTGGTCCACCGCCCACCGCCGCAACCTCCTCCTCGACGCCACCTCCCAGAGGATCCTCAAATACATACTCTTTACCGTCCCGCTCCTCCACGCCAAAATAGGTGACCCTACCACACGCGTTACCTGGACCCCCCGTGATGACCTAACCGGCACCAACCACGTCCTTGCTGAGCGCCGCCGCCGGGAGAAACTCAACGAGCACTTCGTAGTTTTGAGATCTCTGGTGCCCTTTGTCACGAAAATGGATAAAGCTTCAATTCTTGGCGATACTATAGAGTACTTGAAGCAGTTGCGGAAGAAAATTCAAGAACTCGAAGCGAGGGTGAGGCTAAAGGAAGCACGGAGGAAGAGGAAGACGAAGACCGTGGAGGGCGGTGGGAGGAGGCCGGGGGTGGCGGAATCTCTGGCGGAGAAAGTTGAGGTGTCAATTATAGAAAGTGATGCATTGGTGGAGATACGATGTTTGCAGAAGGAAGAATTGTTATTGGATGTGATGAATGTTCTTAAAGAGTTGGGGATACATGTGATTACGATTCAATCTTCAACCAACAATGGGGTTTTTGCTGCTGAGTTGAGAGCTAAGGTACGTGCTTCTCAAGATTTATTTAAATCAAATATTTTTTGGGAAAATTACATTTTTAATTTCATAATTAGGGTCACTTGCAATTTCAGTCAAATATTTTTTGGGAAAATTACATTTTTAATTTCATAATTAGGGTCACTTGCAATTTCAGTTTTAGCCGAATAGCCTTTCGTAATTCCAGTCTCATAATAAGTTAAAAAAAGTGTGCAAAGTTAATTTTTTTTGTCAAAAAATCTAAATCCAAAGTGGGGATATCAGGTTCGTTGGTCGTGACTTGTGCAATCTGATGTATATTTATTACATAAAGAAATTGTATAATGTGTAATTTTCCAAACCCAGTCAGCAAGAGATTAGTTCGATTACAACACATCACCACTAGCAAACAGAGATTCACATTTTGTGAAGTCACGTGCCATTTTCCAGTGGAAATGGACTAAAATTACGCACTTTTTAACTTATGAAACTAAAATTGCAAAAGGCTATTCAGACATGGCTGAAATTTGCTAGTGACCCTAACAGGACTAAAATGCAATTTTCCCAATATTTTTCAGTAATATTGTAGCATGTGTTTTATTTGATGAAAAACAGCACAAGGGTATTTTGGGAAGCATGTTTTGTTAGAAATTAATGAGGTAGACTTATGGTATTGTTTTTACAGGTAAAAGAGAATCTGAACGGCAGAAAACCAAGCATCATACAGGTGAAGAGAGCCATAAACCGAATAATTCTAAACTCATAATGATATTAAGACTAATTAATTAACAAAGTAATTAATTAATTACATAGCAACTATACTGTTCTTGAGACACTATACTATAGTTATCCGGTTTGAACTCTGCAAACATGAAAATAATGTCCTCAATTTTAAAATGTGGAATTTGAGTAATACAAAAATGATTATAAGTTTCTAATAATGTTTATGCATATATACAATATGGCTTATGTGGCAGTTTTTCAAAAAGAAGCTTTTCAGAATCAGGATAAAATTAAACAATGTCAAAAAACAGATTGAATGGATTGAGGGGAAGTTCTTACCTACGCCTACCGGTAGTGCCTGCACTCCAAAAAAAAAAAAACAACTTTTTCCACCTTTTTTGTCGATGTGTCGCACATCCAATGGAGGGCAGGCAGTACCGGTAGGGGTAGGTAAGAATTTCTCTGGATTGAGTGCATCTACTAACAGTAGTCTCACTCCACATGTTCATCGATAAACTTCAGTCAGTAGTTTTGCCACTAGAGAAGCAAGAGATATAGAATGAATTTCTAAGGAATGTGTCTATATTTCATTTAAAATTTTCTCCAGAATCTAGGCACTAAGTTCATCTGACCTTCCTATAAATCAAAACATATAAAATACAGGGACTGTAGATCACAAGGTTAGGTTTCCACCAAAATGAGGGGGGGGGGGGGGAGGGGTGGTTTGGGAAGGCGCGGAAAGTACGATAAAATTAGGAATTAACCAGTTTCCGGAAAGTAATTGTCAAAACAACATTTCAGCGACTCCATTGACCATCTTCTCCAAGTCTTCTTGTGAGAGAAGGGTTTTTTGACCCATCGGACCATTCTTATCGTATGGCTGAGCCATCCTCCTCAAGAACTGCGCGTGTACACAATATCAAATATTATTTATATGTTTCAGTAGCGTTTCGATTATGATTTATGAGTTTTATGAGAGAATATAATTCCGGATAATCTCCATTAGGTGGGAAACCTCATAAGCTGAAATGAAAATAGCGAGCCTTATTCAACTCAAATTGTGCAAGCACCATAAGATGGTAAAGGCTAACATACCTCTCTTGCAATATGGACAGCCATGTCGGTACTCAAGCTCAGGTGGGCATCACGTAAATGAGAGAGTATCCAACTAGGTAACTTCGAGCGCTTATCATGACGACTATATCTGGACGCACAAAACAATCAAGAAATAGGTATTAAATGCCCTGTAAGAAAATGTTAAATATATATACTATGGTCATAAATAGCTATTTTCACTGCACAAAAGTGGTCCTAGTAGAATCTTCAAAATCTAAATAATAGTTCAGTCATTCAAATTTCTTTTGAGCCAGAGACGGGTATGGACCTCTGGTCAGCGAAAATCATCATGCCGTAATCTGCTTTTGATCGGATGACTCGTCCAACGCATTGGGCAGCTTGTCTCTGAGCATGTATATGCAAAATGTGTAAGTGTAAACACAGAGAGTACATCTACTACCCTAAGAAATGAGTTGAAAAAAGTACCAAAGCGTCGAACGTCAAAAAGTCACCCTCTTTTATTTGAAAAGTCTCCCGTAAATACTCCAGTCTTGCAAGCAATATTCTGCAAGTACAAGTTAAGCCTTCAGACATGTAATAAGAATGTGCTTCAGCAGACAAACACAGACTAGTTAGGCTCAAAGGCAACATTTAGACACCAGTAGTACTTGTATGAATTAGAGTCTCAACATGCAAAATAGATTACTGTTAATTTCAGAGAGAGAAAGTGAGACTTCTTATTCAATCTAGTGAGAATAAGTACAAAACAGTCGAGCAATGATGAATTATATGTACAGACCAGGCGGACTATGCTGCAACAGGGGTGAAGAAAAATGAATAAAATGGATAAATATATATTCTGTCGCCACATAGGTTGTAGCATCTAACCTGCTCAAAGTATACTGGAAAGGAACACCAAACATGATTACAAGTCTGCCATAATGTCTGTCGAAATCTATACCTTCCGCCACTTTTCCCCTGCGAACAGATTAGGTAATGGTCATGCTATGCACATAAAAGAGAAATAAACAAAATGCCTATCCTATAGTCATAACCGAAAATAAGCAGGAAACCAGGTTGAATAAGCGCTTCACATGAGCCAGTTTACGAGACTTCTAGACATTCTCCGACGTGACAAAAAACTGACAGACTCTTTGATGGCTGACATAGACAGAAGCTTCTATGATTGTTTGATTGACCAATCATACAGAACTGTAAACCTCCCTCATCAACGGTATAGCAAGAGGATTCCTCACCTATGAAGATCAACCTGGTTTGCAGGTTCTAGGACTAAAATGCACGGCATAATACGGAAAATCTACCTGGCAACTGAGAAAAAGACAGCTCCTCTTCCACAATCACAAGCTCTACGGTAATTGTCCAGTGCTAGTGTAGTTTCAACAACATCCTGAGTCTCTATGAAGACAAGTTTGTGTTGCATTATCTCCTGCAACACATTCAAATGAAGCCCATGCAAAACAAAGACAAACAGCAAGTATCGTCAATTGACTATTTATAAACCTAACTTGAATTCCCGGGAACTGATATACGAATGATTACCTTCAGAAGTCCCGATTCATGCCAACTATTAACGATTCCATCCATGTAAGAATAACTGACGAAGAAACACACAACCCCATCTGGAACAACAGAAACCATTTCAAGCAAAAGTTTGCCATAATTTTTCTTCACACCAGGGTCAGTTCTCAGATCATACTTTGTGCTCACAGGAAGCTGATCACTGAAATAAACAAGGCAGAAGAGGATGAGCTAGTACAACTACCCATGGCATATAGGTAAGGCATACGTAATATTATAATGATGAGTAAGGTTTTCATAATCAGATAAGAACAGAATTATACTTACCTTCCACGAGTTAGAACCATTGGGCATATGCAATCCCTTGTTAAGGACATTGTAAAGCTTCGACTAACCACAGGATTGAAATTAAGAAGACGGGGATAGAGATCAATAGGGCTCAGTGTCCCAGAAGTGATAACAACAGATTGGAAGCGTTCGAAGACAGGCTTTATGGCAAGAGAAGCATCATGACAACAGAGCTGAAAACAAACATAAGATTCGTGAGAAACCATGCAATGAATCTGAATCCTCATAGTGATGGAAAGACGATAAATATAGTTGATGATCACAGCAATATCCCACAACCATATGCAAGAGAAGGAAATATATCATTCAGTTGAATAGTCAATCACCTACATCTAAAAGCAGTATATTAGCACAGCTGAAGTTTCGAGGAACAAATACTTGATGCTAAAGATCCCAAAACTGCTAGACCCGAAAAGTAACTTTTCAAAGCTGAGGGGAGACAATCGAAATAACAGTGACTTCTTGTCTCACTAATTGGGGAAGGGAAAAGAAGAAACCATAAATAAATAACATTAAAAAAAAGCCAAATACCTGAAGTACAGGATCAGGTATGTGTGGCATCCTTTCATCAAAAGGTTCAATTATAATAGAAAATCCTCGAGTGTAGGTCCCCACAAGAGTTGCCAGATCACAAACCGTTTGGATGTGCAGAAATTCATCAGTGTCAGTTATCTCCAAGGTTAACATAAGGGAGTGAAGCCGGTCATAACAAAACTTTAGCATTTTCTGGTCAATTCCAGTATGTGCATTAATGGCAGCAACAAATGTAACAGGCCCCTCCTTTTCAACATTTTCAGTTTGAAGTCGCCCCTGAAGATGCTGTACCAGTCTCCGCAAAAAGGACAAGAAATGTTCAGCACGCCTAATGTTTCCTGGCACCGCTTCCTTTAATATGTCACTAGGCAAGGCAGGATTTGCTAACCAGGCATCACCAACTGCAAGGAGACAAAATGTGTTGCTACTGAGAATCAATCATGGAGAGAGTTGCATGTTTAATTCAAATAAATCAAAAACTGATTTGACATACTTGGAAGGTTCCCCCTTTGTGCCAAACCCTCAACAAGCCGGTTGTATTCTGCACGCAATCGACCAGCATCGGTGGCCTTTAACCTTCCTACCATGTTAAAATAAAGTTAAGATAAACAAACTACAATATGCTAGATTCTGTTACTTACATTTTTGGGGAAAAAAGGTAGAGAAGGAATCATCACATACTTCAAAGCGGAGTACCACAAAACAATCATGCAAAAAACCACAAAGAAGGGACACCTTCAAAGAAATTTTGTTATCTATATTAGTTGAGTGTAATATCCACCCAAGGCCAATCTTAAGCCTAGGATACAGGAGTGTGGTGCTATGTTCCTGAGCCTAGCATCGTAAAAGATGTGGTCAGACCTAGGCCTGTAACAGCTATCCAACTATTGCACCATAGCTCTTTCCAGAGATCAGTGTGCAAATTGATAAACATGAACTAATAGGTTATTGCCACTTTAAGCAGACTGCTCTACCACTGCTAAGGTGTAGTGCCAGATGAGCTAGCTGCACTGCATCAGCACCTGTCACAGTGATAAATATGCAAAAATTCTAACCCCCCCCCCCCCCCCCCCATAGTGGACAGAAGCGAGTAAAAAAGTTAGTTTAGACTCTATTTAGGAAAACTAGACAGGCAATTCAATAGAATTGATGGATGCCATGCACAGATAAAAGGCTGATACAGATCGAAGATCTCTAGGAGACACCATGGAAAGGGGGCAAAACACAGGAATCAGGAGAAGGATGCAAATTGGATCTAGTCAAAGTACGACCATGGTAGGAGAAGTAGTGGATAATCTCCCCCAAAAGCCAAGGAAGAGTTGCTGGGGTATGTGGAAGAAAAATCAAGTAAAAGGATTACAAGGATGCAGTAGTTGCAGTTAGGAGTTTTGGATTAACATTTTGAGTACATCTTTTCCCTATAGTGCAGAGTACTAGTGAAAACCTGTGCACTCCAAGTGGGACTAGATGATGACACTAAGAAGAAATTTTGGACTTCTTAGGGCAGGTGACTAACTAGAATACCCTCTTAAGAGGTGAACTTCCAAGGTGAAAATTATGTAAGGATACAGTCAGGCATGAGGGGGTTCATGGAGGTCACAGCTACGTGGTTCAAACTAGCCTTAACTAGTGACCTTGGATAGTAAAAACTGTCAGTAAGAAGAGGGGAAATAGTTTAAATAACCTTGGCAAGTGGGCATTATACAAGTCAAATTTAGTATTTTAAAGTGAAACACGGCCTAGGAAGTTATAAAGGAGAAGTACTTGACAACACAACATAGATAATTAATCTTAAAATTTTGCCTGAGTGGACAAAGGCCAGATTATGCCGAGAATTAAATGGTGGGCTATAAATAGATATCGGATTAGTAAACCCTGGGAGGATGTAAGCACATAATGGGTAAGGATAAGATTGATCCCTATTAATTCCTTGAGCACATATCTACTCCTATAAGCAGTGGGGGAAGGAAGTACCTAGAACAGCTAAAGGAAAGGGAATACATGTCAAGGAGAATTGGTGGATCATCACATAGGTGCAACAAGCTATAACGGAAAAAATATGGTTAATACATTAACGAAAACAAGATCTAAGATCGTATAAATGGTATAAAAAAGCTAACCACTCAGTAGTAAAGCAATAGGGGAGGCTAAGAATAAGACATGTGAAAATCTATAACATAGCCTACATAACAAAAGGCGAGAAGATTTCAAGATAGTGAAACCAGAGATCAGAAACTAGAGACTTGAGTCATATCAATGTATCACGCATGGAGAT
>JAUEKW010000009.1:280683-310188 GCA_032274785.1 Ajuga reptans
GTGACAGAAACTAGCGTTACCATATTTGAATGTTAACAACACATTGACAAAAGCGTCACTAAATTAAGGTTTACCCAAGCATAACTTTGCGTCGAGAAAAAAATTGTGACTTCAAATTTAGTGACGCAACTCGCTACACTTTTGCAAGCGTAGGTACTTTTGCCGTGACGCTAATAAGCGTCACAAAGTAACAAAAATTAGCGTCGCTAGACGCTGTTTTTCTTGTAGTGATTGAAAGTTATTACTATTTTGAAAAAAGTAATACACATTTTCTTCATAACAAATAATATCTTTCAGCATAAAAATTAATACGCTTTCAACATAATACATTTTTTTTTCAGAATAAACAATATCTTTTAGAAACACTAATACAATTTTCAAGAAAAATGGTACACAACTTGAGAATTCACACACGACCTAGATTGTACGGATCTAAAATTCGTGCAATTGGAGAGAACATAAGGAGAACTGGTTCATGGATTTTTAGGGCGCAATAATAATGGTATAATAAGACTCCAAATTGGATTAAATTAAATATAAGAAAATGTCTTTGCCTATATAGACAGACGAGATCCATGATATTAATTTTAAGCAAGTCAAACATCATGAATATAAACAAAGCTTAAACCGAATTGATCAAATCAAGAAACCCTAATTAAAGTATTAATAAAACCGAATCAGACAAGATCAAACGACCCATTTAGCCGGTTCCCTTTTTCCCCAAAAATGCCAAACAGAAAAATCGAATATTAGTTAAACCGCTCAAATAATTTCAATTTAATCATCAATTAACCACTAATTACTATATTAAATTTAATTAACCAAAAAGGAAAAGGAAGAAAAGCAAAAGTGACAGGCCTTCACGTTGTGGGCATCGATCTCCGCGTGCCACGTGGAAGATCGAGGGACGTGGATCCCATGCTGACGTGGAATATCTGGAGTTTTAGGAACGAGGGTTTAAGGGAAAAATGGGGAAAAAATTAGGCAAGTATATATAATATTTTTCTAGAGAGAGAAAGATGTTAAGAGATTCAGAGCGAGAAACAAGGCGCGGAGAGGCCGTCCGAAAACAAGAGAGAAAACGCTGCATTTCTTCTTCGCTTTTGCTCAAAGCCTTTTCTTTCTACTCCAATTTTCTAGGGCAGAATCCAAGATTGAAGACCGTCTCGATAATCTAAGAAAAATTACTGTATCGTTTGACTACATTTTTGATTGCCTCCCCCTCAAGCCCAAACAGATTAATTAAGCACAGATATATAAGTGTATAGATTAGATTATCTTCTGGAATTAGCAGAATTCGATTGAATATAGAGATATACGTACACACGCCCGTCTGGTATATACGGATCTTGCCGCCCTTAATCCCTAATTTCACTCCAGTTGATCACATTTGATTTTCTTTTGCCTTCTCATATTTTCTTAATTTGTTCTTGTAAATAAATTTAGTAAATGAGCTGGGAGATCCTTCTAGACAAAATCTAGAAGGGTTGGGATTTGAGATCTGATCGCGGATGTTTGGAAACGGCGAAGTCTTGGCTCTCGGATGAGGGAGCTGTCCCTTTTATATATTTTTATCATCTATTATTAGTTGAAAACGCTGCTCGTATATGTTCGGGAAATCGAGTGGGAAGAAAACGATGAAATGGGGAACATTGCTTAAAGACTTCAAGGAAAAAGTTGGTTTCTCTCAGACTTCGCCATCAACCTCCTCAACTCAGTCTCCGCCGGCCCCCAAAGAAAGCAGCAGCAATGCCAGCGATTTGTTGCCGTCCGGCCAAGACTTTTGGTCATCGCCTTCAAGGTTAGACATTTATCTTACCTAAGAATTTTGACCAAGACTTTGACTTTGTTTTGCGTTAATTCCCTGGTTTGTGTTTTCATTTTCTGCCATACGGGGAAGAAATTTGATCAATCAACTGCCAAAAGAGCTGCTTGACCATTTGTGGTAGATAGATATGAATAAGCTTTGAGGGTCTAGATAATGTTACTCAGTTACTGATTCTGTATCAGATCCATGGGGATTACTCAACATCTTGATGGGTAGATAGATGAAAATGTTGATATTTGCCTCTACAAGTACATGCATCAAGTTGGAGAAAGTGTTTTGCGCACAATACATTTAGAGGATCCGGATTCACTACTTGTCCCTGTGACTTATTGTTAACATAAACTCCGCTGGTCTCCGGGTAAATGGTGTAACTATGTACATATATATTTTCCCTGGGGCTTTGCTTTTGTGGCAGTAACTTTTGCAATTTTTTCAATATCATTCTACTGAGGAGTTTGTGATTTTGAGAAATGTCATAGTTTGACCCAGTAGCAGATTGCTCACGGAATTATTTAGCACATATGTTGGTATTTTTCAGTGCCACAGTCAAACTGGAATAGACTTTGAGTAGATGTTGTTTATAGGATAATTTATGTCCTAGAGTGTTTTTCTTCTCATAGTTTTTTCAATGGAGAATTTAATCCGTACAGAGAACTTTGTTATTTGATAGATAGTATTGAACATGATTAGTGATTCTCTAATTGCATTATGTATGGGACAGAGAAGACTGAAGAGCATTTCTACAGTTTAACTAGTGGTCCCACCACGAGTTTTACTATTCATTTTCAGGATTTAGGTTTGGATATTTAATAAATCTACTTAATATGTGGTTGATTCGAGTTGCGTTATTTATTGAATTGGCCCTCAGCAATGGCAGCATTGAGATTCATGACCAAACCCCAAGACATTTGATACTATGTAGAAAATAAAAGAAGGAAGAAAATCAGAGAAATTTATTCGTTTATACTTTGGCTGCACCGTACAAGTATAATAGTGAACAAGAACGACTAAAGAAATGGAAAAACAGAGAATTATGGATCTAGTGATTGGAAACTGATTAGCCTTTATTCTAGGTACATATTAGTACAATTATAGCAGCTAATCCCTTAAAAATAAGAGCAATCAATTAGATGCATCATTCGACCAATCCCTGTAAATCAGCAACAGTTGTGGTCCAGTGTTTCCTCCCAGTTTGGTGATGATGACACGGCTTAGAAACCATAACCTTGGTCTGCTAATACCTAATTGGAGCTTGTCATATTTTTCTTGGAGATTGTATGCATTCAAGCTCGCATTGCCTGTGAGATATACTCCTATTTGTAAGTTATAGTGTGACAAGATACTTTGGTAATCCCATTAGTATGAGGGGTAAATTGTTATGGAGAGTCATTGTGCTAGCTTTGTGTTGGTCTGTGTGGTTTGAAAGAAACAAGAGAATTTTTTAAGATTGAGGAATTCATTGATGAAGTGTGGGGTAGGCTTAAATTTAGAGTTGCTTGGTGGGTCTCATTTCATAAGGAATTTTGAACTTTCCATTTATCTGGTATTGGTTGAAGTTGGAGCGTAGTGCCTATAGAGCTCATTGTACAGAATGAGGGATTCCTCGTCCCTTTCCTTTTTCCTGATTTTCCGCTGTAACTTTTCTTTCCATTAACAAAAATCTCTGTTTCTTATTAAAAAACAGTTGGGATAGATATTCTGGGAAGAGTAGTCACCTCTGGAAGTCTTCTCTTTATCTTTCGTTTCTATTATACTGGGATTTAAACCTAAAATACTGCAGATGGTCATAATATTTTGTTCTACCTTTTTAAGCGTTTGCAATGCAACCTCATTTTTTATTATATTGTACTTATTTCTTGTTGAATCTTGCCTTTGCAGCTTTATTCTATAAGATACTCTTATCAAAATTCTATTTAAGATACATGATATTTATAAAAAATCTTCCTTTGTTCCTTCCAAAATCCTTCAAAGCAGTGACAAACATGAACTGGAATTGGATTTCAAGAGATATTGGGAAGAGTTCCGGTCATCGAGTTCTGAGAAGGTATTGTGACATAATAAACAGATCTGGAGTTTCTCTCTCTCTCTCTCTCTCACCAATGCCAGCGCTTCTACTTCACCTCCTCTAACAGAGAAGTTCTATTGCTGCCATCACCTATAGTGTTATTTCTATTGATATGCTCATTTCCATGTTTTTCTGTATCTCAGGAGAAGGAGAAGGCCTTGAATTGGGCTGTAGAATTTTTTTGTAGAATAGAGAAGCAGCACACTAATGTTGCCCAATTAATCTCCATGTAAGAGGGAGATTTATCTTCTTTATTGTATGTCTGATATTTTTGTGATATGTTAAACGTTGTGTGGATGCCAGTTTATTGGGTTTCTTAAGAACCCATTTCGGGAAAGCTTTAGTTTATAGTTTTTAGCAGATGAAATTTTCTACCCCTTTGAGACTTTTATAATAGTACAACTTAACCAACGTCCCACGAAAACTACTTGTTCAATGGTTATCAATAAATCTTCCGATTTTATATTAGGCATTTTTGTTATTTTCTCCATCTGTTTATAGTTTTGCTCCTAGAGACTAGACTAGAACTTATATGGCTCTATAATCAATGAGAAGCACATGAATTTAGAATTGTTTTTGTTTTGCTAATTGAGTTTCTAACTTTTATAGTCAGGATACTATTACATTATTATCTTATGTCTGAATTGCAACAAATTCAGGTTGGTAGAGACACACATTTTTTCTTTTGTTGTCGGAAGGGCATTTGTAACTGATATAGAAAAGCTGAAGCTTAGCAGTAAAGCAAGAGCGTTGGAAGCTGAAAAAGTGTTAAGTTTTTTCTCAGAAACTACAAAGGTGTGTTCTCAGATGTTATATATGAGAAGCTATTCCTACTTTTTTCAAATCCATGAAATTATGTTTTTCCATGACAACTCATGCTCATAGTTCTCTGCAGGATGGGATTAGACCTGGTGCAAATTTGTTACATGCAGTGGAAGTCCTTGTATCGGGGGTTTGTCCACTGACCCATCCCAAGATTTCCTTATATTAGTTTTGCTTTGTGTTGTTGATGTCCCTTTTTGATTGGTTACATTAAATCAAATTTGGTTAGTTAGCAAGAGTTTCTTGGAACATTACAGGAAAACTTGTTAGCACATTTACTACTGAGAATTCGCCAATTTTGTGCCCCACATGCAACCCTGTCAGTCCCATCTATATCATTCTTTTGAATGATCAATTTCAACCAAATCCAATACATTAACCATGCTGTATTTGTCTATATTTTTCAGGTTATTATAAAAGATAATTGATTGTGGAGTACTATTTTCCTAATTTTGCTCATTGCACCGAGTATTACGTACCACATTATTTGGATGGTCTAAATTTGAAAAAAATTACTGTAGATTTTCAAAGTACAGATTTTTTTTTTTGATTGGAAACAGGAAAAGTATAGATTAGATTTGATCATGAAAAATGGTTCATGGTGAATACTTGTGGGATCATACGATCTATTTATCTCAAAGTTATGACCGTGGATAATCTATGAGCTGCATTTGTTTCATCTGATCTTTTTTAATCTTATCTAATAATTTGTTAACTTTAATATTTTATTACTTATGCAAGATTGAATTTGTGTCTGCAGCCAATTGATAAACAGTCATTTCTTGACACTGGGATCTTATGCTGTCTCATTCATGTCCTGAATGCTCTTCTTGCTCCTGATGGGGGCAGTCACTTAAAAAAGCGAAATGACAATAAGGACTTGTTGGCTGTCAGTGAAAATAAGGATGCTGAAGGCAGACCTGTTCGGCAGCTTGAGGTGCTTTTATTTAATGTAGATGTTGCTTCATATTTGAAGTGCTAAGCTATCCTATACTACTATTCTATTATATGGCAGCACAGGCTATGGTGATTTCTCTCTCTTAATTTGCCCATATTGCTATTCCTTTCAAATTGTGTTCAATGTATACGTTTATAACCGTCTTCGCACCCTACTGGTTGGCACAAAGTCGGATTATCTGGCAGATCTAAGCACTGCATCTCTCCACTCTTGCATTCCCAAACTATCTGCTTTAACCCACCTATGTTTTATGTAGCTTTACGAGTGTCTAGCATCTAGCTCACTATGGGAAACCTTATCCCTGTGTAAGTTTGACGATATTATTAATAAAATTTATGTTTCTTATTAAAAAAATGTAGCTTTGCTAAAGTAGCTATGGCTGTGGTAGATATTGAATTGCTCCAGCTTATTGCCAGGCTTCTTTTGGATCAAACCACAGATAACTCATAAAATTAACAGGAATTAGATTTTTCGGGTTAGTGCAAATTCTTCTGAAACAAGAATTACAGGTGTACTCAGAACTGCCTAGCACTGGGAACGTTAAGCCAGTCGTGTGTCTCACAAAAAATATGATGCACTAGAATTTCAATATTTTTGTGCTGTTCTTGTTGATATTGTTTCAATCCTTGAGTTTGCTTCTGTAAAAGTAATTTTAAAACAAATTATAATCTTCTTTCTGACTATCCAATAAAATCTTGTTTCTTATAAAAAAAATAAAAATTTTGTAGAACAAATTATAACTTCCCTGTTTTCTGTACATTTAGTTTTTGAGATTTTTATATTGTTGCATGTTTTCATTGGGATAATTGGTATATATGTATATATTATGTAGTGACGTCTCTTGATATGTATTGGGGTTGTTTGGTCTCCTTTATATTCTGATTCTGATGCCTAGTATCAGAAAGTAAGAAATATTGTCTGTTATTCCGTATATTATCTTGTAATGGAGGAATCTCTGCTCACAGAGAAACTTCTTTTTTATATGGAATTATTGGTTGCGTAATAAATATGTAGGCTTGTATCATGGCTTGAGAAATTCTTTCTCCTGTTGAAATTATCAGGTTGAGGGCAAGGTTATACATATCATGAAAGCATTGGCTAGCCATCCTTCAGCTGCTCAAAGTCTGATAGAGGATAATTCACTTCAGTTACTTTTTCAAATGGTTGCAAATGGTTCTTTACTGGTGTTCTCGCAGTACAAAGAGGGTCTAGTTCCGTTGCATGCTATTCAGCTTCATAGACATGCGATGCAGGTAAGAGAACAGTCCATCTGCTACTAAAGTAGCAATGAGTTATTGGTACTTAAAACCGTCCAACTAATGGGGCCCTATGTTTATTGTTGTTCCAGATCCTTGGTCTTCTTTTGGCTAATGATAATGGTTGCAGTGCCAAGTATATACGCAAGCATCACCTGGTATATAAATATGTACATAACATATTTTTAGCATGCATACGTCGTTTCTATCAACCTTATAATGTGCTTTGTTTAAATTAGTGAAAATGATCATTCTGTCGTGTAATGCCACGTTATCACTTAATTTAAATTTTTGTTCTCTTTTTTTGGCCATGAAACATCATAACAACCTATCTTTACATCTCCATTTCTCTGTTAAAGCACTCCAATCATCAAGAGTTGACTTGTAAATATAATATTGCCAAGAGATAACCGTATTGTTTCTGGAGCAACTAAATATGAACTGTGAAATGTACGTCAATGCATAGAGATTTCCTTCAAATCAGCACATGACAACTTTGCGTGTCCTCATTGGGATGACTTTCTAATCACTTCAGTAATTATGATGTCCCTTTCTTTGTAAAAAATGCCAGCAAGAAACGTAAGAGTCAATCAGTGGCAACATAAAGATCTAGACATAAGAAGAATAATTCAATTCTCTAGATATCGTAAAATATGCCATCCAGTTAATTCTCTGGTGATTGAGGTTGATATGTTGACAAAAAGTACCACTATCTAGTATCTGATAACGCCTGGCTCCTTTTTATAGATGTAAATATAGGAATCTCTGAGCAAGGATTCCAATCATTTTCATCTGTACGATGCATAATTTGTTAATGGAACATGTCCAACATGTTGCTGTTACCAATTAAGATTGTTTCCTGATTGGCTGTTATACTTCCATTTATCATTCAAAATTCTATAAGTTCGGCATAGAGTTGGCACTCCCGTGAAAGGAGTAACAACTAACAACCATGCAATTAGTTTTTGAAATTCTACAAAGATCATACTTCCTCATTGGTATCCCTTTTGGTTAGTTATTTTCTGATTTCCTTGGGAATTTAGAATCTAGGTTTCACATTAGTGCTGCCTCTTATTTTCCCTCGACAGATTAAAGTGCTTCTAATGGCTGTGAAGGATTTTGATCCCGATTGCGGTGATCCAGCCTACACCATGGGCATTGTGGACTTGCTTCTTGAATGTGTTGAATTGTCATATAGACCTGGTAAGTTTGGAAGATATCTCCTATTGAACTTAAAGGATCCAGTGGTCAGAATAAATTTTTTTTTCTTCATAACTGAACGAAAGACTATATTCCCAAATTATGCAAAGCATGGATTTTTCTCCTTGCTTCATTTTACCACTTCATAAATTGATATAGTAATCGCTTGAGCTAGAAGTTTGGTGTGTGACTGGACTTGACACCACGACCGCATCACTCACATATATAGAAATGCTGAGTGAACTTGGATCTTGATTTTCTTCAATTTTTGCATGTAGAGGCTGGCGGTATCAGGCTGAGGGAGGATATTCATAATGCTCATGGCTATCAGTTCCTGGTTCAGTTTGCGTTGACTCTATCAAATATTAGAGGTGGCCAAGCTTTCTATTCTATACCTTCTAATGATTCTGCTCCTGACAGTTTGCAAGCTGCTGATGTGGTGGAGGTTGAGAACTTAAAAGAAAAAGGAGGAGATGACTCACCACGCAGCCTCTCCCCAACGCTCTGTAGGCTTCTTGATGTCATTATTAGTTTTGCGCAGAGTGGGCCCTCAGATTCAAAAGGTTCTCATCTAAAACCTAATGGGCATGGTAGAAGCTATACATCATCATCTGACCGACTAGTCGATGATATTTGGGAGAAGGATGATGATATAGTCAAAGATCTTGAAGCTGTACAGATGTTGCAGGACATTCTAATGAAAGCAGGAAGTACAGAATTGCAGGCAGAAGTATTGAATAGAATTTTTAAGATGTTTTCCAGTCATCTCGAAAACTACAAGTTATGTCAGCAGTTGAGAACTGTCCCTCTCTTGATCCTTAATATGGCTGGTTTTCCGTTGTCTCTACAAGAGATAATCTTGAAAATTCTTGAATATGCAGTTACTGTTGTGAATATCATTCCTGAACAAGAGTTACTCTCACTTTGCTGCTTATTGCAGCAACCAATATCTTCAGAATTGAAGCATACAATTCTGTCCTTTTTCGTTAAACTCTTATCATTTGATCAACAGTACAAGAAAATCCTAAGAGAAGTTGGTGTATTGGAGGTTCTGTTAGATGATCTGAAGCAGCACAAGTTTCTGTCGGGGACTGAGCAGCTTACTGTTGACCATGGTCAGTTGGAGAGAAAAACTAGTCCCAGCAGCTTCAAGAAGCACTTGGACAGCAAGGATGCAATTATTTCTTCTCCCAAACTCTTAGAAACTGGTTCTGGAAAATTCCCTCTTTTTGAAGTAGAAGAGACAATTTCAGTTGCTTGGGAATGTCTACTCTCGTTACTTAAAAGAGCTGAAACCAGTCAAGCATCATTTCGTTCTGTCGATGGTGTGGCAATTGCACTTCCTTTTTTGGCCTCTGATGTACACCGCCAAGGTGCCCTTCGGGTTTTGGCTTGTTTGATTATGGATGATGTGAAGCAGGTAAGAAAAAATTTCATTTTTAAATGATAGTGAAGTTAGATAACATTTGTCTTTCTTCCCCTTGTTAAGTTGTGTATTTTTTATTTGTTTGTTTAGTGAATCATCTTAAAATGTTAGCAGGGTATTGTAAATCTGGGAATGGTTCTCTTTTCATGTTGTTGGTCTTGTGCAACATGCTTACATGGATTATATCTTTTGTCACCTTGCGTGTGTTTGTGCTTTCCTTCTTGTGACGATATTGCTGCGTGGTTGATGTCAATGTCAGCCCAACATATAATTTGTTTGTTTGAAGTGTTATAAATAAAATGGACAGGATATTTTTCTCTACATTATACATCTTTGTAAATTATTAATTATTATTTTCTTTAACTGAACTTTGTTGAAGATCTCAGAGCTTCCTGTTGCAGGCATTTCTGAAAGTATGTTGGTGTTAAGGCATGTCCGTGATAATGTCTTGTTTGTGTTGTGTAATGGAAAGTCTAATTTGTCCTAGCAGTTACCCATTGTCGTGTAGTATGAATATATGATTGGTCTGAATCATGGTTTAGTTGTATGGCTTCTGTTTTCCAAGGAACTTACCCAACTCTCTTAGCGTAGTCGAATACACTGTTCTAATTGCTATTACTTCAATTTTTTGTCAGGCTCATCCGGAAGAATTGGGTGTTCTGATTGATAGTTTGAAAAGTGGAATGGTTTCTAGTGATTCTGGATCCCAGTATGTTCTACATGACGATGCAAAATGTGATGTTTTTGGACAATTATGTCGCATATTAGGAACTAATGGCTCAGCTCAGAGGGTTTTTGGTGAAGCAACTGGGTTTTCTCTACTATTAACCACACTTCATTCTTTTCAGAGTGATGGAGAAGAAAAAAGCCAACCATCCATATCTAAGTGCGCGAAGGTGTTTACATATATGATGCGTGTAATGACAGTGGGGGTTTCAGATAATGTTGTTAACCGGACAAAGCTGCACATGATTCTAGCTTCACATTCCTTCACCGATCTTCTTTGTGATGCTGGGTTGATTTGTGTTGAATTTGAACGCCAAGTCATACAGTTGTTTCTAGAACTCGCCCTGGAGATTGTTCTTCCGCCGTTTCTAACATCTGAAGCTGACGTAAAAAATGAAACAGATTGTTTTCTCTTGGTTACACAATCGGGGTCTTTTGTTCCTGAGAAGGAACGCGTATACAATGCTTCCGCTGTCAGAGTGCTCCTACGCGCTTTGCTGCTGTTCACTCCGAAGGTGCAACTAGAATTGCTAAACCTTATTGAAAAGCTTTCTTGTGCAAGCTCCTTCAATAAAGAAAACCTCACATCTGTAGGTGCGAATTGCTGAATCAATTTCCTTTTGTTTCTCTTTTGTTTTTCTCTTTATTTCAGTAATCGTATATAATAATTTATGTTCTGCTGCTTCTAGGTTGTGTGCAACTCCTGTTGGAGACTATTTACCCCTTCATGTCAAGCTCGTCGCCATTGGTCTCTCATGCTTTGAAGATAGTTGAAGTTCTAGGTGCCTACAGGTAATGACACTTATTTGTTGAGTCACTTACTGTGTTTTAATGTCTTTTGGGCTTCTTTGGTGTAATAAATTGTACTAGATCTGAGGAAACACAATTCTTGATTGGCAGGTTGTCAGTACCGGAACTTAGAATTCTTATTAGATATATCTTCCAAATGGGACTTGCAAGTTCTGGCCGTTGTCTTGTTGAAATGATGGAGAGGTTGATTCTTTTAGAGGATATGGGCTCAGATGATGTTGCTCTTGCACCTTTTGTGGAGTTGGACATGAGCAAGATTGGACATGCTTCCATTCAAGTGCCATTAGGGGAAAGGTCTTGGCCTCCCGCTGCTGGTTATTCTTTTGTTTGTTGGTTTCAATTTCGGAATTTTCTAAAATCATCAGCAAGGGAGACTGAAGCCCCCAAAGCTGGATCTTCTAGAAGGCATGGCATGACATATGGGCAACATCTTGGCGTCCAGGTTCTTCGGATATTCTCTGTTGGGGCTGTAGATAATGGAAACACCTTCTATGCAGAACTTCTGCTGCAGGATGATGGACTTCTAACCCTTGCAACAAGCAATTCTTCCTCCTTGACTTTTTCTGGGCTTGAAATGGAGGAAGGTAGGTGGCATCATCTTGCAGTTGTGCACAGCAAACCCAATGCTTTGGCTGGACTATTTCAAGCTAGCGTCGCTTATATATATGTTAATGGGAAACTAAGACACACCGGGAAACTTGGATACTCTCCATCTCCTGGGGGGAAATCTCTACAGGTGACTATCGGTACTCCTGTTGCTTGTACCAGGGTTAGTGATTTGTCATGGAAACTCAGATCTTGCTACCTTTTTGAAGAGGTACTCTCACCTGGTTCCATATGTTATATGTACATTCTTGGAAGAGGATATAGGGGGCTTTTCCAGGACACTGATTTGTTGCAATTTGTTCCAAATCAAGCATGTGGAGGGGGCAGTATGGCTATTCTAGATTCTTTAGATACCGACATGTCCTTGACCTCTAACATGCAAAAGCCTGAGATTGCTGCCAAACAAGGGATCTCTAAGGTGGATCACAGTGGGATTGTTTGGGATTCTGAAAAGTTAGGAAATCTGTCACTGCACTTGTGGGGTAAGAAGCTAATATTTGCATTTGATGGGACCAGTACTGAGATGTTTAGATCATCTGGAACCTCGTCCATGCTCAATCTAGTTGATCCTCTTTCAGCTGCTGCTTCTCCTATTGGTGGTGAGTGAATCAATGGTCTTCTTCTTGATATATGCATTTCAATCATATATCCACTGTAAGATTTGATCTCTCAATCATACATGCGTAATGGTGAACAAATGGAATAAATAGTAAAAAAGTGGAAACACGGTGTGTCTAACTTGAGAATGACTCTCTGCTACGCAGCCATTTCCAGGACAAGTTTTGACCATATTACAACTGACCGAGATTTACTCTAAAAAGCCATCTTCTGAAAACCAAGAAAAAGGAAAGAACCAAAGCCAAAAAGGACAGAGAGATGATATTTTGCTTTCAATGATATTTCTCATGATGAATTCATAGGTCCCTGTCACCATGTGCAAGATTTACAGTTGTACACATGTAGTTATTTAATTTTGATTTTAGATGGAGTCATTTATATATATGTGTGTATATATAGGTATTTCTCTTTGCTTTGATTATTGTTTTAATATCCTTGTTTTGTGGATTTCCTCCAGGGATACCACGTTTTGGCCGACTTCTTGGAGATATTTATGTCTGTAAGCAGTGTGTCATTGGTGATACAATACGCCCTATTGGTGGCATGGCTGTTGTACTTGCACTTGTGGAAGCTGCTGAAACTAGGGACATGCTTCACATGTCCTTGACTTTGCTCGCATGTGCACTTCATCAGAATCCTCAGAATGTGAGGGACATGCAGAAGAACCGAGGTTACCACTTGCTAGCTCTTTTTCTTCACCGTCGAATGTCATTGTTTGACATGCATTCACTTGAGATCTTCTTCCAAATTGCTGCATGTGAGGCTTATTTCTCTGAACCAAGAAAAATTGAAACAGTACAAAACAATCTGTCACCTGTGGCCACCGTTAATGAGACCAGCTTTGAAGATCTTAATTTGTCAAAGTTTCGTGATGAATTCTCATCGGTCGGGTCTCAGGCGGATATGGATGATTTTTCTGCTACAAAAGATTCATTTAGTCATATATCAGAGTTGGAAAATACAGATATGCAGACAGAGACATCTAATTGTATTGTTTTGTCTAATGCTGACATGGTTGAGCATGTGTTGTTGGATTGGACCCTCTGGGTGACAGCTCCAGTCCCAATTCAGATTTCCTTACTTGGATTTCTTGAGCATCTTGTCTCCATGCATTGGTACAGAAACCATAACCTTACAATTCTCCGCAGAATTAATCTTGTTCAGCATTTGCTCGTTACCCTGCAGAGGGGTGATGTTGAAGTGCCGGTGTTGGAAAAATTAGTTGTCTTGTTAGGTGTCATTTTGGAGGATGGATTTCTTCCTTCTGAATTGGAGCTTGTGGTGAGGTTTGTCATTATGACATTTGATCCACCTTATCTGACATCCCGGGATAATATTGTACGTGAAGCAATGGGGAAGCATGTTATTGTTAGAAATATGTTACTTGAAATGCTAATTGATCTCCAGGTAACCATTCAATCAGAAGAATTGCTTGAGCAATGGCATAAAATTGTTTCATCAAAATTAATAACTTATTTCCTTGATGAGGGTGTACACCCTACCAGTATGAGATGGATCATGACTCTTCTAGGTGTGTGCCTCACATCTTCTCCTACTTTTGCACTTAAATTTCGCTCAAGTGGAGGTTATCAGGGTTTGGCTAGGGTCCTTCCAAGTTTCTACGATTCTCCTGACATATACTACATTTTGTTCTGTCTGATATTTGGGAAGCATGTATATCCAAGATTGCCTGAAGTTCGAATGCTTGATTTTCATGCACTCATGCCAAGCGACAGTAGCTATGCAGAGTTGAAATTTGTAGAACTTATGGAATCTGTTATTGCTATGGCAAAATCAACATTTGATAGGTTATGTATGCGGTCAATGCTTGCACATCAAACTGGCAGTCTTTCTCATGTTGGGGCTAGCCTTGTGGCAGAGCTTGTGGATGAGCATGTAGACATGTCCGGGGAGCTCCAAGGTGAAGCTCTGATGCACAAAACTTATGCTGCTCGCTTGATGGGTGGAGAAGCATCTGCGCCTGCTGCTGCCACTTCAGTTCTCAGATTTATGGTTGATCTTGCAAAAATGTGTCTTCCCTTTTCTGCTGTCTGTAGACGTCCGGAGTTCCTTGAAAGCTGTATTGACCTCTACTTTTCCTGTGTCAGGTCTCGTATATATTTCCACCTAGCGTCTATGATAATCAATATTTATAGGCCATGCTATGTTTGATATATGCTGCACTTATATTAAATCAAACTGTGACTGGGTTATGTTGGTTAACAAAGTTTGTCACTTTTTCAAATCAGGGCTGCACATGCTGTGAGGATGGCAAAGGAACTCGCTGTAAAAGCTGAAGACAAAAATTTGAATGATGTCGAAGATAGCAGTAGCTCCCATAATACTTTCTCTAGCCTACCTCAAGAACAAGAGCTGTCAGAAAAGACCTCTATTAGTATAGGGAGTTTTCCGCAGGGGAATGTTAGTGCTAGTTCCGAAGATATGCCTATGTTCCCAAATAACCTGCCAAGTGAGAAATCAAAGATTAGCGTTGTGGCAACACATGGCAAACCAGTGAAGGAAGGTACCCAAGGTGTGGGGAATTTTGATGGTGAAGCAGTTGAGCCAGCGTCTCATGCCACATCTGGCAGTAATGAGATCAGTTCTCATGATACGAAAAGCAAACCTGATCATACTCATCAAAATGATTCACACAGTTCTTTGTCTTCCTCCATGCTTGAATCACCTATTTTGTCTGAGAGATCCAATTTCAGGATCTCACAAACTCCATCTTCATCTCCAGTTTTAGCATTGACATCGTGGTTGGGAGGTGCCAACCGAAATGATATGCAATCCCAGACAGTTTCAACTCCATCAGTGGAGTCTTTTGTGTCTCTGAGTGATAGCAATTTCACTTCGGACGTGAAGCCTGCTACTCAGAATCAATCTGATTCGAACATATCGTTTGCAATCAGTCCAAAGCTTCTTCTGGAAGTGGATGATTGTGGCTATGGAGGCGGTCCATGCTCTGCTGCTGCAACTGCAGTTCTAGATTTTGTGGCAGAAGTTCTTTCTGATTTTGTCACTGAGCAGATGAAGGCTACGTCAGTTGTTGAGACTGTATTGGAAAGTGTACCTCTTTATGCTGATGCTGAATCTTGTTTAGTTTTTCAAGGGTTATGTCTTACTAGGTTAATGAATTTTCTTGAGAGACGTCTTCTGCGTGATGATGAAGAAAATGAGAAGAAGCTGGATAAGACCAAGTGGTCCGTAAACTTAGATGCAATGTCCTGGATGATAGTTGATCGTGTATATATGGGAGGTTTTCCTCAGCCTGCTGGTGTATTGAAGACTCTAGAATTCTTGTTATCCATGTTGCAATTGGCAAATAAGGATGGCCGGATTGAAGAAACAATTCCAACTGGCAAAGGACTCCTTTCCATTGGGAGAGGAAGCAGACAACTTGACACTTATATACATGCTCTGTTTAAGAATACAAATCGTATGATACTATACTGTTTCCTTCCATCATTTTTGTTCACTATCGGGGAAGATGACCTTCTTTCGCGTCTTGGTTTGCTGAATGAACCCAAAAAAAGATTGTTCTGTAACCCCTCACTGGAGGAAGAAGGGGTTGATATTTTCACAGTTCTACAGTTGCTGGTTGCTCATAGACGAATAATATTTTGTCCCAGTAATCTTGAAACAGATCTGAATTGCTGCCTTTGTGTAAATTTAATATCCCTTCTCCATGACCATAGGCAGAGTGTTCAGAATGCTGCTGTTGATATTCTGAAGTATCTTCTTGTACATCGTAGGGCTGTCCTTGAAGATTTTTTTGTTTCTAAACCAAACCAAGGGCCGTCACTGGATGTTCTACGTGGTGGTTTTGACAAGCTTTTGACTGGAAACTTATCTGGATTTTTTGAATGGTTTTATAGTTCTGAGTGGGTCATCAATAAAGTGTTAGAACAATGTGCTGCCATTATGTGGATGCAGTATATAGCAGGTTCCACAAAGTTTCCTGGAGTGAGGATAAAGGGCATGGACATGCGTCGTAAGAGAGAAATGGGAAGAAAATCAAAGGACATGCCAAAACTGGAGCAAAGGCATTGGGAGCAAGTTAATGAACGAAGAATTGCACTTGAATTGGTTCGTGATGCCATGGCTACTGAATTACGTGTTATCCGTCAGGACAAGTATGGATGGGTGCTTCATGCTGAAAGTGAGTGGCAAACTCATCTCCAACAACTTGTGCACGAGCGAGGAATATTTCCAGTTAGTCAATCTTCTATCAATGGAGAAGAGCTTGAGTGGCAACTTTGCCCTATTGAAGGACCTTATAGGATGCGGAAAAAGCTTGAAAGATTTAAACTAAAGATTGATACCATCCAAAGTGTTCTGAATGGACAATTTTTGTTAGAGGAAGGAGAACTGTCCAAGGAGAAAATTGAAAATGAAGTTCAGGCATCTGATATTGAATCAGATGGCTTTTTCAATCTTTTAACTGCCAACGCACAGGATGAATCTTTTAATGCAGAATTATATGATGCATCATTCAGAGAATCAGAGGATGCTCGGGATATAGCTTTTTCTGGGGTTGGATGGAATGATGATCGAGAGAGTAGTATAAATGATGCAAGTCTGCTCTCAGCTACTGAATTTGGTGTCAAGTCCGGTGCTGCATCCACCCATAGAGCCGAAAGTATTCAAGCAAAGTCTGAGTTAGGATCTTCAGTAAGAGTTGATGAAGTCAGAGTGGCAGAAGACAAATCAGATAAAGAACTGAATGATAATGGTGAGTACTTGATCAGACCTTATTTGGAGCCTCTTGAAAAGATCAAGTACAAGTACAACTGTGAAAGGGTTGTAGGCCTTGACAAACGTGATGGTATATTTCTGATTGGAGAATTGTCGCTGTATGTCATTGAGAACTTTTACATTGATGATTCTGGTTGTATATGTGAAAAGGAGAGTGAAGATGATCTCTCGATCATTGATCAGGCTTTGGGCGTAAAGAAAGATTTTTCTTGTAGCATGGATTCACATTCCAAATCGACTTCAGCATGGACTGCTACAGCGAAAGCTTATGCTGGGGCTAGAGCCTGGGCATATAATGGTGGTGCCTGGGGTAAGGAGAAAGTTGGAAGCAGTGGTAATGTGCCTCATCTTTGGCGTATGTGGAAGCTTAACAGTGTCCATGAGCTTCTGAAGCGTGATTATCAGCTACGCCCAGTCGCTATTGAGATTTTCAGCATGGATGGTTGCAATGACCTACTGGTTTTCCACAAAAAAGAAAGGGAAGAAGTTTTCAAAAATCTGGTGGCCATGAATCTACCTAGAAACAGCATGTAAGTTATAAGTTCCTCCCAGGGGTTTTCCTTTTTGCCTAGCTATTCATTCTTGATGTTTGTGTAGTCTCTGTTGATTTTGTCACTAGAGATAATTTTGCAAGCTATGGGTCCATTTATCGTATGCGTTTTACAGTGATGGTTTTCATCTCATCACTGTAAAAGTAAGGGTAGCCTTAACAGCTCGACATAAAAAAATAGTTCAACTAATTAATTTAACCGTTTCATCAACTTCCTCTTTTCGTATGCCATCAGTAAATTGTCATAGTGACTTGGACACCCCTTTTTAATTAACCAGAGATACTTTACAAGAACAATAAATAATGATTACGATGATACAGTGGGTGGGCATAGCGGACACAATAAATAATGATTACGATGATACAGTGGGTGGGCATAGCGGACATTGTAATTGCCTCATTAAGATATAATTAAGGTTTCGATTGCATTGATGTTAACTTTGGAATAAGTCATGTAGTTTATTTTTGTTGAATTAGTGGTTGTGGAGGATAGCATAAATGCTGCGCTGGAGTTGATTACTCCCAGACATTGTTGCTAGATGCCCTTCGTGTCCATGAATTAATTTTCCCATGTCCGCTTTTGGATGCTAACTGTGTTGTCTTTTGTTAATTTTTCGTTAGTCTGTATAGTGGATGGTTAAATACTGAGTGAACGGTACGGCTTCTTTTACTTAAGGCATCTTGGCAACAAATAACAAGTGCTTGCATTACCTTTTTGTGGTAATTCTTGTCCTTGTAGTTCTCTTCAGTTTCCGTTTGTTTTTTTCACTTTAGCATGGTTGGAACGGCTCATCTTTAGAAACTAAGGTGCAGCATATGTTTGTTTGGATGTATTTAGCATATATAATGATACTCTTGGACCCAAAATTTGAGCTCACATTTATGTTGTACGTATTTTACAGGTTAGATGCCACAATATCTGGGTCAACAAAACAGGAAAGTAATGAAGGAAGCCGTCTTTTCAAGGTTATGGCAAAATCCTTCTCCAAGCGGTGGCAAAATGGAGAAATTAGCAATTTTCAGTACATTATGCATCTCAATACCCTGGCAGGTCGTGGATACAGTGATCTTACACAGTACCCAGTGTTTCCTTGGGTGCTGGCAGATTATGAGAGTGAAAATCTTAACTTGTCTGATCCAAAAACGTTCCGGAAGCTTGATAAACCTATGGGATGCCAAACATTGGATGGAGAAGAGGATTTCAAGAAGAGGTTGGCAGTGGACTTTAATAAATCTTTATGCCTTTGTGTTGAATTAAATTTTTGTCCCATTTTCCTCTTCCCCCCATTTCTGAAACATAAATATAGTTTTTCTAATAGCCTCTTTCTCTCTCTCTCTCTCTCAGATACGAGAGCTGGGATGATCCAGAAGTTCCCAAGTTCCATTATGGTTCTCATTATTCTAGTGCGGGGATTGTTCTCTTCTACCTCCTGCGCCTCCCTCCCTTCAGTATTGAGAATCAGAAGCTGCAGGGCGGGCAATTTGACCATGCTGATCGTCTTTTCAACAGTGTACGGGATACCTGGTCAAGTGCTGCTGGTAAAAGCAACACTTCCGATGTCAAGGAACTGATTCCAGAGTTCTTCTATATGCCCGAATTCCTGGAGAACAGGTTCGACCTTGACTTGGGTGAGAAACAATCTGGAGAAAAGGTTTGTGAAAGTTTGGTGCTGTAGATTTTCCAAGTGGATCTCTCTATCCTTCTACATTACTTGATATACGAGTATGATGACTGATCATTATCTTATACAGGTTGGTGATGTTGTCTTGCCGCCATGGGCCAATGGGAGTACAAGGGAGTTCATTAGGAAGCATAGGGAAGCTCTGGAGTCTGATTACGTTTCAGAGCATCTGCATCATTGGATAGACCTTATTTTTGGATGTAAGCAGAGAGGGAAGGTCAGTGTCCAACAATTGTATTTGCAACGTAGTGAAAACATTTTTCTAGACATGGTTCAGTCATCATTGTTTGCCTTTTATCGTGTAATGATTTTGGAATTAGCTTATCTTTTGGATAGTTCTGTATATAACCCCGTTTGCATATTTCATTAAAATCCTCAACTAGAACGAAACATGTTCCTATATCCTAAAACTCAGATATTGCGTGGAGATATCATTACCATTCTCTAAATTCTCTCTTCGTGGTGATGTGTGGGATGATGTTTTTCCTTGAGCCGATATTGTCGGATTTCATTGATTATCCATATTCCCTATATGTCTGAAGTTAGGATATATGGTAGGAGAATAAGATATTGAATCTCAAATTCAAATTAAACCTGATTCTTTTCCTATCCTGGAGGAGCTTCTGAATTATTTGCATGAAAGTTCTGCATCCACTGGAAGAACATTGGAGTCTTGTTATTTTGCTTTAATTTGTATGCTTTGACACATTTTGCTAAATCCATCCCGTGACTTCCTCAAGTCTAAATTCTCTAGCTATTTGACTTTTCATGGTTTATTTCCTTTTTATCTCTGATTTGTTCAATCAATATTGTGTCTTTCAGGCAGCTGAGGAAGCTGTCAACGTCTTCTACCATTATACATACGAGGGCAGTGTTGATATCGACTCGGTGACAGACCCCGCTATGAAAGCTTCAATACTAGCACAAATTAATCACTTTGGACAGACGCCAAAACAACTTTTCTTGAAGCCCCACGTTAAGAGACGAACAGATAGACGGGTTCCTCCTCATCCTCTTCGCCACTCAGCGCTGCTCGTCCCTCATGAAATACGGAAGAGCTCGTCTTCTATATCTCAAATCATAAATCTTGGTGACAAGATTCTCATAGCTGGTGCAAATAACTTGCTAAAACCAAGAACATTTACAAAAAATGTGGCTTGGGGTTTCCCTGATCGAAGCTTAAGATTTGTGAGTTACGATCAAGAAAGGCTTCTCTCGACTCACGAAAATCTTCACGGGGGCAACCAAATCCAGTGTGTTGGTGCTAGCCACGATGGCCAAATGTTGGTCACTGGAGCAGATGATGGCTTGGTTTGTGTTTGGAGAATAGGGAAAGACGGACCTCGTGCTCTTCAACACCTGCATTTCGAGAAGGCTCTCTGTGGGCATACCGGTAAAATCACATGCCTTCATGTTAGCCAGCCCTACATGATGATTGTGAGCGGATCCGATGATTGTAGCGTAATTCTATGGGATCTCAGCTCGTTGGTTTTTGTTAGGCAGCTTCCTGAGTTCCCTTCACCAGTTTCAGCAATCTACATGAATGACTTGACTGGAGAAATCTTGACTGCAGCTGGCGTCATGCTTGCCGTTTGGAGCATCAATGGCGATTGCCTTGCGCTGGTCAACACATCACAGCTCCCATCCGATTCCATTCTTTCACTCACAGGTTCCACTTTCTCAGATTGGGTGGACAGCAACTGGTATGTCTCGGGCCACCAAAGTGGGGCTGTCAAAGTCTGGAAAATGGTCCACTCCTCCACTGACGAGTCAGCCCAAACCAGACAAACAGGAAGCCCGACGAGTGGTCTTGGGCTTGGAGGTAAAGTGCCCGAGTACAGGTTGATCCTACACAAGGTGTTGAAGTCTCACAAGTTTCCCGTCACTGCCCTCCACCTCTCGACTGACCTAAAACAGTTGTTGAGTGGGGATTCGGGAGGCCACGTGCTTTCATGGACATTGCTGGACGAGAGCTTGAGATCTTCCATGAACCAGGGGTAATTATGCCAACTAACAGCTGAGGGTGAATATTTCGGTAACCTCTTTTGTTTGGCTAAACTGGAACGAACTCAAGAGCTATCTGTTTTACCGAGTCGAAGGAACTAACACGAGATGACTGCGGCGGCCTTAACATGAAAGAAGGAGCTTAACGTCTCCTCGGACTGGAGAGACCAACGCCGTAGAATCGTCACAGTTCCCCTCGTCATGGCTTGACGACTATGGCTCGGGTATGTTGTAATTTTGGTGATTGAAAGAGGAGAGTTTCGGGTTTTCACGTGCAGGGCGTGTGGTGTGTGTAAAATGAGGTTGTACAGAATATATATGAGTGCTTAAAAGTTATGGTGCTAACTTTACACTATGAATGGAGAAGAGACTAATTAAGAGCGTTTTCTGGGCTCCATTTTTTTTTGTTGTGAAATGTACAAGAACCTTTTGGGCTTCGTATATATAATTATAAGACAAGTTTGTCATTGAATTTTGTCTACCTACTTCAAAGATTAAAATGTTGGTGTTTACCCTGGGCATACACAGATGAAATATCATTTAAAATAGATGATCTAAAGAAAAAGGATCATCATCGCGTGTGTGTTTTTTCTCTCGAGAGTGAGAATGAGAAAAATAAAATAAAACATTATCGACTGTTACGCATTATTTTATAAAAAAAATATAGGTTGTGTTTGGTTATGACTGGAGAGAGCTGGGGTACTGTTGGTTGAAACAATTAATACGTAAATATCTTTGGCTATTGTAATATTTTTCAAACAATCAATATATAAATATCTTTATTTTTAAACCTCCAATCTAACTAAAACAAGGTAACACCTCAAATCCTTTAAAATCAAGCATATAATTGGTTGGGATTGCCCCCCAACGGATTGCCTCCAACCATTATCAAACACACCCATAGTGTAGTTAGTATATTTTGTGGTGTCTTTGGTTATTCTATTAATTGAAAAGGGCAAATTAGTCATTTGACTCCAAGTTATTTTTGTCCTATACAAAATTATGGTGTACTTAGAATAATTTTTTATGACAAGGTTACAAGGGAGATAATATAAAATAGTCTTTCTTGTAAATTATAGTGTAATTTTAGCCTTGTTACTATACATAATTTTAGCATTGCCACGATACTCACTTGACACGAATAGTTACAAGGAAACTCACTTGTCACAAATTCGTGACAAGGTTAAATGTATAATTCTAAAGAAGACTAAAATTATAATATGAGTTACAAGAAATATTATTTACACTACTTTTCACCTGTTACGAATCTTGTACGAAATGTAATTTCTGTTAGGAATTGAAAAATAAATTTGCTTATGCACTTCAGGAGGGTATATTTGTAATTTTATTGAAAGAATTTTATTGAACGCGAAACAAATTTTTGAAAAAAGGAATTCCATTGCCGGGAATTGAACCCGGGTCCCCTGGGTGAAAGCCAGATATCCTAACCACTGGACGACAATGGATTACTTGTTAATGATTTAAGAATTAGTATATTTTACTTATGCATTTATAATATCGTTCTGCGTAAATTAAATCCATCTTCCTTGCAAGAAAACAAATAATGGCTACGTTAATCCAACACATAAACTTCACCTCTGCTGCGATCTCCATTGCGCCTCCTCCCACTCCCGGTTTGAAGAAAGCCCACAAAATCCCACCTTTCAGAATTTCACAAAATCCCATTTCCTCCTTCACCGATAAATTAGTCTCAACAACCCCAAACAAGTCTCTAGATGAAGCTTATGCCTTAGTTCTTGATCATTGTGCTATCCACAACTCCCTATCACTCGGCAAACAAATCCATACGCATATAATAAAGCACAACAATGTGTGTGATTCATTGTTCTTGAGTACTAAACTGGTGTTCATGTATGGGAAATGTGGGTCGTTATCGGATGCTGAAGACCTGTTTGATGAAATGCTTGAAAGAAGTATTTTTACATATAATGCCATGCTTGGTGCTTATATTTCAAATGGGGAGCCTAGAATAGCAATTGAACTGTACGGCGATATGCGGTTTTTGGATGTTCGTGTCGATGCACATACTTGTAGTTGCGTGTTAAAGGCGTGTTCTGCAGATAAGGATTTACATTGTGGAAAGGAGATTCACGGATACATGATAAAATGTGGGCTTGTTTGTAACGATGTCGTTTTGAATTCACTTGTTAGTTTCTATGCTAAATGCAATGAAATAGAGATGGTGGAGTTGTTGTTTGATAGAACGAGTGGAAGACGAGACGTTGTGTTGTGGAATTTAATGATTTCTTCATATGCTACCAATGGAAAGAACGATGAAGCATTAAAGGTATTCGGAGAAATGCAGAATGCTGCTGTCACCCCCAGCACGTACACTTTTGTTGCTGCTCTTCAGGCCTGTGAGGAGCTAACATCTGGGAGGCAGATTCATGCAGTCGTCTTGAAATCTGGTGTTTGTTGTGATAGATACGTCTCCAATGCTTTAGCTGTTATGTATTCAAAATGCAGTAGAATAGAAGAAGCTGAAAGAGTTTTTGTCAATATTGCTGATAGGGATAATATTTCTTGGAATTCAATGCTAGCGGCTTACGTGCAAAATGGTCTTTATGATAAAGCACTTCATTTATTCAAAGAGATGACAAAATCTGGGCTGAAACTCGACGAAGTTGCTGTTATTAGTGTTCTTTCAGCTTGTGGAAGATCAGGAAACCTATTGAACGGAATTGAGGTTCATGCCTTTGCCTTGAAGAATGGGATGGACTTGAATCTTCAAGTCGGAAACACAATCATAGACATGTATGCAAAGTGCTCGGTGCCAAACTTTATGGACTCTGCTTTCCGGAGGATTCCACATAGAGACTCTATTTCGTGGACAACAATCATTGCCGGCTGTGTTCAGAACGGTTTGTACATGAAAGCCTTACAATTAATAACCGAAGTTCTGAAGGAAGGGATTGATATAGACAAAATGATGATTGAAAGCGTTCTCCTAGCTTGTCGGGGCTTGAAACGCTGTTCAACAGCGAAAGAGATCCATGGTTACGTAGTGAGGAGAGAGTTATCGGATATTATCCTGCAAAACACTATTTTGGACATATATGGAGAGTGTGGAGAAGTGGATTATTCGAGAAAGATCTTTGAAGCAATGGAAGTTAAAAATGTCGTATCCTGGACAAGCATGATCGAGTGTTGTGTGCGTAACGGGTTTGCAGATGAGGCGCTTCGACTTTCTTCTCGCATGGTTAAAGAAGGCGTTGAGTTGGATTCTATTGCAGTTTTGAGTATTCTCTCAGCTGCTTCTAATTTATCAGCAGTTAGGAAAGGTAAAGAGATTCATTGCTTTTCGATAAGGAGATTTCTCCATTTAGGGGAATCTGTTGCAAGTTCACTTGTAGATATGTATGGGAGCTGTGGTGCTGTAGATAATGCTTATAAGGTATTCGATTGTGTCGTGGGCAAAGATTTAGTATTATATACGAGCATGATTAATGCGTATGGAATGCACGGCCATGGTACGAAAGCTATTGAATTATTCAGGAAGATGGAAACCAAAAATATAATTCCTGATCATATTGCTTTCTTGGCAATACTCTATGGTTGCAGTCATTCTGCATTGGTTGATGAAGGTAAAATCTTTTTCGATATAATGCAAAGGCAATATAACTTGGAACCGTGGATTGAACACTACGCTTGTTTAGTTGATCTTCTTGGTCGTGCAAATCGGTTAGAAGAGGCACTCGAACTTATCCAAAGCATGAAAATAGAGCCGACATCCGTTATCTGGTCTGCGCTCCTCGGTTCTTGCAGGACTCATTCTAACGTGGAGATAGGAGAAATAGCTGCGAAGAAGCTTCTAGAAACGGAGCCAGAGAATCCGGGAAACTACGTGCTTATTTCTAATTTATATGCTACGGCGGAGAGATGGGAAGATGTAGAGGAAGTGAGAAGGATAATGAGAATGAAGGGTCTGAAGAAGGATCCTGGGTGCAGTTGGATTGAGATTGGGAACGAGATTCACACGTTCGTTACAAGGGACAGATCTCACCCGCAATCTGATGAAATTTACGACAAACTCTCTCAGATCACTGAGAAGTTAGAGAGAGAAGCAGGGTATAAAGCAGAGACTAGTTATGTATTGCATGATGTGGGGGAGAGAGAGAAAGTGAAGATGGTTCATGGCCATAGTGAAAGGCTTGCTTTAGCATATGGTCTACTTAGTATGGCACAGGGGACGCCGATTAGGGTTACGAAGAACCTAAGAGTGTGTGGCGATTGCCACACTTTTACGAAGCTCCTTTCGAAGAGCTTCGAAAGAGAGATAGTTGTGAGAGATGCCAACAGGTTTCATCATTTTAGAGATGGTGTTTGTTCCTGTGGAGATTTCTGGTGATTGTTAGGGAAATCATTTTTGTGTATAATGACAGTAATTATTAGTTGTAAACTTCTGATGTTATTATGAACAAAATTCATACACTCTTACCATTTTTTTCTTTATAACACAAAGGAGGATCAAGGTGGGGAACTAAGCACTCATACTAATATTAAGATGGTTGGAAACGTCCAACTCGATTGAGTTACAAATTCGGGCATACCAACCCATTAAATTGTGTGGAAATCATTCAACAACAATTGACAAAGCAGAGGCCAACATCAAGTGCAAACCTACACAATCTCTACACAGGGAGACTAAATAAGCGAACAAACGAAATAAAAACATTAGCAAAAAAAGAAAAGTAATTTGGTCTCCATCTCCACTACACGACTACCGCTGACATGCTACTATCATATATCATTGCCGTCACCATTACTACCATTAATTACCAGTCACGCTGGAATCTTAACGGCCTTGCGCTTCATACACTACATTAATCCTTATAATATACCACATCCTTAATTTGCTGACTAATTGCCAACAAAAATACAAATGAATTACTTGCCAATCTTCTTGAAGATAATGTTGCCACCTTTGTATGATCCATAGGGTTCGCGAACTATCATCAAATTTGCACATAAACCAACGAACTTTGATGTCTTGGCATCGAACTGTATAAAGTAAACAAATTTGACACTTAAAATCGAGCCATTTTTCACCGATTTTTCTACATGTGAATGTCGCCCGAGTTCTTTTAGGGGTTCTTTTGTGCAACATGATAATGTTCTTATAGTTTGCCCATAGTAAAAATGTTGTAAGAACAAAAGCGCCCCTAAAAAATTGCTATGCTGCATTCACATGTGGTGAAAAATGACCATAAATTAAGTTTGGTGGTTTAAGTGTCAATCCAGTACACTTTATATATTTTGGTGCCAAAATAGAACTTCGGTGACCTATATACAAATTCGACGATAATTTGGTGAATTTAATGCAATTAACCCTCATCCATATTAGGTTTATATTCTTGAATATTCTTAGATGGTTGTGTTGCCCCTTGGTGTTTTCGCCACTAATCCTTCCGTCACAATGTATGTGAGAGAAAAAGAGCTAATTATATATTGTCCAGTCGAGTACTATTCGATCAAGTGATTAATTTTATATGCTTAACTATGTTTTATTTAATATTAATTTTATTTTTAAATTGAATGGTCAAAACATCCTAGCTATTAGATAGTTACCGACTGGATAACATAGAGTTTCGAGAGGGGGGTTGTTAAAGAGGGAGCAGCAGAAAGGTATAAATGTCATTGATGTGGTAATTACTACTTACAACTGTAACCTGATTCTCATTCCAGGTTTGTTTTGTTCTTTTGCGAGTAAGATGTATGTACTATGTATATTGTTATCTTTATTCTAAAAAATCCTATAATCCGTCTAGGTATTAAATGGTGCTTGACTGTCTATAATTTTTTCCGATTCTTCTCTATTTAATCTTACTTAGATCTGATTAATCCTATTTAAGTCTCAATTAGATGCTAGACCTTAGTCTACCGTCCAACTGGTTGGAATATTAATTCTTATTATTTGTTGTTAGCATACCAAGAAAGAGAATGGTGTCATCTTGTTGTGCTTCAAATTCACGAGTCTATAATATGCAGGCAGGCAGAGGCTAGTCTGCAGTCAAAGGAGGAGGACCACTCTACCTATAACTCTATATATCTCTAGTATTTGTAGTAATTCCATCTGTCATATGTTGTGATACACTTTTTGAGGAGATGTTTCGATTGAGCAGTATGTTCGAAGCATATCTGATTGAGTATATTTTAGGATGTGTATGATCATCCGAATAATAAAAATTTATGTTTATATTAGGATAGAGTAAGCAGTAAGGTAGGGCAGGTACTGCAAATCAAATCAATAGATTAGTTGTGAGTATGTAGAGTATTGTATATACCAAATTAATATGTTAGTTGAAATGAAAATAATACTCCTTACGTTCTATAAAAAGAGGAGTGTATCAAAACTATTTTTTGTCCCATAAAAAGAGTCATGTTTGAAAAGTCAAATTTAGTTATCCATATAAGTTACTTTGATGCCCTTATAAAATCATGTTAATACTTTGATGCCAATAAGATATTAATAGTTTTACAAAATTTTAAGGGTAAAACTTATAATCACTCATTTATAAAGGGCTGTACATTGACTAAGTTAACTAAAAATAAAATATTGTACATCCATCAACCATAACTTTTTTTATGAGACGAATGAAGTAATTAGTTGGATATGGTAGATGGACGATCCCACATCTGTAGCGCACACCAAATATTTATGGGGACGGACCACCCCAATTAAACTGGGAATAAACTAGCCCCAACATTCCCTTTTAAATTAATATTTAATTTTTTTTCCAGTTCTTTTAAGATATGTCATCTGTTAGCACAGAAATTCTCCCGTTTTAAGACTTTCTTGGATTATTTCTCATAGATAAGATGTGCATAAAGTTGAACATTAGTACACTCTTCATTCCATAAAAATAGTCTTTTCTTTATAAAAGTACAACTTTTTCCTTTTTAACCACTTTGATGAAAGTACAACTGTTTTGCAGATTATAAGCTATCGTTTATACTTTATGCAACTTATTTGTGAAATTAAATTTTTAAATTTTTTATTTTACCAAATAAAACGAGACATTAATTTGAAGCCGGATTTATTTTTTTAGGACAAATTTATTTTAAAATAATATTGAAGAAAGTATACTATTATATTATAAATCTTAAAATTATGTGGAAAAGGATAAAGCTTCTAATTTTCCCACCCATGTAATATAACTTATGTAATATAACATATTAGTATGAGTTTTCCTTCTGTTGAACATCATTCCACTGGTCCTTTTGAGCTTATTCATACTGATGCGTGGGGACCTGCTAGTGTAGCTTCTCATGAAGGTTTTCGATATTATATCTTATTTGTTGATGATTTTACTAGATATACATGGCTTTATCCTTTGACACTAAAATATCAGGTTTATCAGACTACTCTAAACTTTATTAGCATGATTGAGAGGCAGTTTAACCACTCTATAAAAGCTTTTCAATCTGATTTTGGTGGGGAATACAGAAGTTTGCAATCTTTCTTTCAGACTAAAGGCATTGTGTACATATATTCATGTCCATATACACATTCCCAAATGGGACTGCTGAAAGAAAACACCAACATGTTGTTCAAACTGGTCTGACACTTTTATCCCAATCTACTCTTCCTTTTTCTTTTTGGTGGGAAGCTTTTTCTTCAGCATGTTATACACTGAATAGGTTACCTACTGCTGTTCTAAATCACATCTTTCATTTTGAAAAATTATTCAAGAGAGCTCCTGAGTATTCTTTTCTAAAAACTTTTGGTTGTGCTTGCTTTCCTTACTTAAGACCCTATAACTCTTCCAAACTACAGTACAGAACCTCCAAGTGTGTATTTCTTGGGTATAGTATGTTGCACAAGGGTTATAGATGTCTTAGTAGTACATGGAGAATTTACATTGTCAGAACAGCAGTGTTCAATGAGTCTGAATTCCCACATTCTTGCTTGTTTCCCTCTGTTTCTAACAATTCTAGTGGTCTGCCATGTGTAAGTACAACAACTCCTCTTTTGCCTATTCTTCCTGCTGTTGAAACACATAATCCAGGTGGTTTAGATATCTCTCCTGAACAGTCAGGGGTAGCAGTTACTGGTGAGGAACAACCCACTACTGGACAAGCTGTGCAGCACAACCCAGTGACTACATGTTCATCAAGTTCTTTACCTCATCCTGTTAATCAACATCCCATGACTACAAGGTCCAAACTAGG
>JAUEKW010000009.1:311777-326553 GCA_032274785.1 Ajuga reptans
ACACACACACACACACACACAAAAAAAAAACTCAATTTTTTTGTAAAATTCTGATTTCTTTTTTAAGTCCAGTAACACCTATTACTAGATATAAAACCCATCTGATCGAGCTTAAACTGGCCTTAATAGGGCAATTTATGGCAGTCCAGGTCCAACCCAGATGATTACCACCCCTACGAGAGCAAAAATTTCCGTTTCTCATAGCCATCACCAAACTGAAAAGGGAAAAATAAAAGTTGCTGCTTTCAAAATATGTGAAGAATTATATGCAATATAATGTTATTTTTACATTTTCCATGTGAGGAGATAATTGGGAAAAGAAAAAAGAAGTACCAATAAGATAATTACCCATTTATTACGCATTTTGTTGGACTTGCCGGAATAGTACAATCATCCAGTCAGCATAGCCACTTGCACCACCAGTTTGGTCCTCCACCAGATTTGTGAGTAGGAAGAAGCCTTCCCTCGGTTGTTCGCCCTGCCTCACGAGATGACATAGCTGATAATATGATGGGTCACTCTCCCTAAATTGATTAAGTGTCTTCATTAGCTTTCTTGACATTTCATTGTCGCGCTGTGAAAGGGTAACCTGGAGTCACCAATAAAGGGAAAACAGTGTCATGACACCAAGAAATTATGAATGTTCCAGCTGAAAGCAGAACACCTTACAATCACATGCTTCAAATATAAAAGAGAACAAATTTCCAAGCCATCATTTGTTATAGGGAAAAAAGAAGGGGGCAGAAACCATTATGTTTTAGCATATTATAAATAGCCCTCGAGGAATTACATTCACCCCTTTGAGGTATGTGCTGTTCTTACAAATACCCCTTCAACAGTTGCAATTCATTGAGATAGACGCGAAAGAAATGATAGAAAGATACAAAAAGGTGATATCTGTAAATCTTGAAACAGAACTGGGTTTCATTTCATTAGGTGATGGTATTATCCCTAAATTTTACACGCCTGAAAGCTAAAATGAGTGTGAGATAGTTTACCACGAGAGATGGTCAAATGAGCAGTCCTCAGACCAAGAGTTGGAATGTACATTAACTCACCAGGCAAGAGACCAAGTTTCATTTTCGCAGTAGTTTATAAAGAAGTCGTCACCATCCACCTCATTAAAATTAAAAATTTGGAGAATAAGAGGAAAACAAAGGACAGTTTATATCGTAAAAATATCCGAAACCAAAATATCCAAATAAAAAAATCTAGTTAAGTCTACAAAGTTCACTTCATGTCAATCATAAGAATGAGCAAAGCACAAATACAAATATAGGGTATATGCCAGCTCATTACCAACATTAGACACTCCTGCTTCTACTGATAAAATTCTCCTGTTTCTTCACCTTAAATGGGAAGGCAATCCGCTATAACATGATTATTACTTTGCAATAATTGCAACGGCGAGCTTACATGTTTATTTACGATATATGTACAAATACACACACACAAATGATACATAAAGCTCACATATTAATACATAAACAATATATGAAGCTCACCTTTGAGTAGTCTGTCGCAAAATCTTCCCCGAGCAAATTCCTAGCTATGTCAGGTGATATAGATCTGCCAAACCATATGACAAATCGGAAACCATCATCAAATATATAGAGACCTCTGGTGTCCAAGCTCTCTGCAGTCAGGGGTAGCCTCTTTCTGATGTCAAATTCTTCAGACGGAGGAGGGTTCTGGAAATGGTGAATTGTGAATAAAACATCAAAGCAATGTAAGTCCAACAAAGAAGAAAACAAGAAAGCAAGATACTTACTTTTACAAGAAAGTCATCCACACGAACCAGGTTAGGATAAAGAAGCTTCAGCAATCTTTTAACAGGTAAGGCCATCATGGTATAAGCAGCTGCACAGCGTTCATCAAGCTGCACATCAGCATAGCTACCACGGAGGGGTGTTGATTTACACAGTGCTAACCCATACAAGGGTAAGAACTTTAGAGATTCAGGGTAAATCATCCTTCCACTCAAGCGATGCTGGACTGCATAAAGATTTCTGTATTCTCTGAGGGCTTTAACAATCCGAAGTTGAACAGCATTCCGAGCATCTTCCAACTTGGAGGACAATGTTTTCTCAATTGCTGTAGATTAATTTGTACCATATTTGCATTGGCATCAGTCTACAACTTTATCTAAATTGAAGTAAAAACTGTACCTCTCCTCTTGCACTTTCATTCTAGTTTCAGAAAGGTGGCTGAGGAAGGTACATGGAAAGGTGACAAAGAGGGAACCTTCTTACCTAGCCTGGAGAACAAAGAAATAACTGCTCCAGTGTCGGCCAGGCGATACATTTCTCCTAGATCAGCAACAACTGGAGCAGCCGCTGTGTGTACCCTAATACGCCTTTCTCCGGAAGATGATGTATATCTTAGCATTGGTTAAGGCTTTAGTTGTCTACATTCTCCAGTTTTAAGGTGAGGGCCACTAAGATGAAGAGTTGCACAAGATTGAAAGCTTAAATAAATACTAAATAACATAAACAGATCAAACAGCCACATCCACATCCACATGACAGATGATGATGGGGTTCAATAATTCATCACTTTCATAAGTAAAGTTAGATGCACCAAATGTGATTATAATGAAGAAACTTAAAGTCCAAGATGATTCACAGGACATGTGTACAAATGCAAAATGTTATACTTCAAATATACATCGAAACAAGGATACAACAAAGCAACTTGAAAGTATACGGTCTGTGTGGTCAAAAGTGTCTCTTCAAGAGACAACTGTGCTGCATAAGCTTTATCACAGTCAACAGCAGGAAGTGCTAGTAAGTCCGTGGATCTTAGCATAAAGTTTCCGTGATAAGATGTGAAACGCACCCCTACAGACAAGAAAAGATACAAGCTCGTCCCTTTAGTAGCTTATCCAATAATACTCAAACTTAGCATGGATTCCCAAGTAACTAATATTGATCTTCATAACCTGCTATGTAAGAAACTACCTTTTCCACATCTAATCCGCATGACTGCTTCCCATGCAGTCTCTCTGGTAAGATCTCTGCTCAGCTCATGTTTCAACTTATCTTTGTGAATACCTGACTGGAAACTTGGATAATAATACACCTGACCACCAGTATATTTTGCCAGTGTCCCTATGAAACATAAAGATGGCAGGTTAAGTTTAATTTCATCAATAATCATCTCATAGCAAGTGGGAAAAAATTTCAATCGTCAGTCGTCTATGAGTTCAAATTATCCTGAAGTAGTATGCATATTTCATTGTTTTACCGCATCCACTTATATTTTGAAGTATAAGGTTGAAAGACAAGGCATATTCATTCGAGAATCAGAATTGCCACTGTAATTCACTATGCAGAACTCTATTATCTATGATCTTTGATCTGTGGTGTCTTCTGAAGCAAGAAGCATAAGATGACGATGATAGTGTGCATTCTGCCCTTCTTGTTTTGGAGACATCAAGTCTCGAAAGAAGAAGGAAATTAATCTCTTAAGGCATCTATGCAGTCTGTACATGAGTATTCATTTTGCCTTTTCTGTCACATTTTTTTCTCTTGCACTTTTCTTTATATTGGTTTTAGCATCTTATCTTCCCAATGCACAATGTAATCTGCTATCTTAGTTTTCTTTACCTAGTTTCCCTAGTTTTCTTTACCTAGTTTCTTAACCTAGAATATATAGATCCTTGATCCTTAGTATATTTCAGTCGCTTGCGCATTGGACAACAATGTAGAAACACATTTTAAGGACATCTAATTCAATCATATCGCAACCAAAAATGCAATAACTAATCAATCAATTTCACCCCCAATATACTACAAAATACAAATACCATGATGATGATGATGATGATGATGATCCAAGGATGATGGGACAGATATATACCAACTCATTAACAATCATAATAGTACTAACAGAACCATTTGATTATTCAAACTTTAAACAAGTAGGTGAAGCATGCTAGGATGTACTTACCTAAGGATGCTATATCCGTGTATTTATCACTGAATGCATATACATTTACAGCTATCTGATACTTGGTAAAATCAGCAGCCATCTGTTTATAAAATGGATCTTCTGGCACTCGTAAAGAATGCTCTTTATCTGACCCATAGGCCCGAACATCATCTCCACGTAACCTCAGGCGGCCAACACCAAGTGATGGCATAGTACTCTGGAAAATCAACAATTTACCGCCAAGTTGGCTCTGACAATAGAAATAAAATTTAATTAGTGCAAGCTAAAGGGAAAACAATTTCTCAAGGTATACTCTATCAACCAAGAAGAAAAGATTATTTATCTAAAAGCAAATGTGGCAGGAAAATTAATCCCAGGTCTGGAGTTATTAATCAACGATAACGCAGCGCAAAAAAAAGAGGTAAACACACCATAACCATGAATGCAGCCTTAAGAGCTGGACCAAAGGCAGATTCCACATTAATGTTCTCCTGGAACATGGTCGGCAGACTATCAAGAAATGCTTCCACCACACTTCTAGATTCGGACAAGTTAACCAGAAGGTCATCTGGCAACGGAACAAATATATCCTCCAAGTCTGACACAACCATCATCTGAGGCTGCACCAATGATGACTGATGCAAGAGAAAGACACCAAAGTTATGTTAAGCAGATTACAAAGGCAAAGAAATAACTCGTTAGAATTATTTACCTTCATGTTGTAGAAATGTATGGTGCTGTCATAAGTTATGAAGCCAATCTGTGTTCTAGTAGAACCAGGCAAGCTGTCCAAGCAAGACTTAATAGTTTGCGCCATGACCTGAAACATAATGTAGGTTAGCAATGATTCAGAAAATACACAGGACACAGCTTACGAATATTAGGCAATGAAAGTAAATGCTTGTCCTAAGAAAATAATCTAGAAAATATCTATTTCTGACAGGATGAGTGCAGGGGGGAAAGAACGATTATAGGATATGATATGAGTAGTTATAAAATAGTGAAATTAGAGAGTTGGTGGAAAGTAAATACGTCTCAAAAGATAAGAGTCATCTCGCTTGAAGCAGCCATTACATACCAGCTACCTCTATATGGAACTAAACGATAGAATAAATAAACCAATGAAGTTTATCACAAGGGGAATTTGTCACAAACGTCATTTCATAATATCAGAATTGGAATAAAAACTCTAAATTGCTCTAGCTGAAAGAAGCTTAATCTGGTGTTAGAATTTAGTTTTAAAAATAAAATGCTCAAGTATTTTTATTTTTTATTTTAAACCCAATATTTACGGAACTCTATTTATAAAATAAATCATTTCCATGGGTGACTTTGAAAGTATATATACAAGACAATAAGTTTTATATGATAATAAAAGGAAAGGAATTTAACTTTTTCATACAGGATAACACCAATTTAATTCTCGTACTATGTAACAAGACTATATTAAGAGAAAAAAACAAGCATAACAGACATAGGGTGATAATTGTCAACTCATGTCTCCTTTCAACTGCGCACTGAAGATACTAGTACGCAAACAGCATTTCTAGTGGATCAACAATATAACAAGGTCATGTTAATACAATTAGTTCCTTTCAAATTTAAAAAAAAAAAAGGTTACCTCAAGCATTCCGCTTTGAACTGCAGATATTGATACATCGATGAGGAAAAAATATAACGGTGGCATCGGAGGGCGGACCATGTATTCGGCTGGAGCGATAAACTCAACACTACCCTTTATAAGCTCGGGCCTTTGATCCATATCAACTCTTCTGCCACTAGCATCAACAGGGGCAAAATAATCGCTTGGAACTGCGAATAAGAAGCAACGATAAAAATACTGCACCTTTCCAAATATAAAACCAAATAAAAGTCCCTTGAGGATAACATGCCTCAATTTTTTTCCAAAAAGACTTCCGTGTACCAGATAACTAGGCAGCACGATACGGAGATAATGTAGAGATTGATTCTTCTAGCTTGACTGTAAACCATGCTTGAGTTTGACATAGGCTATTGTAAAAATGTCTATTACAACTATTAAATAAAGAAAAAGAAGCAATTTCTAAATTAAAATAAAATGTATCAATCATGTTTGCAGCATAACATTGTGGTAGAAGCTTTCAGCTGCAAGGGAATGTTGGAAAATAACTGGAATGCTTTCTAGTAGCTTCCGTTCATACAGTGGGATCCCATATTCTAAGAACTACTATTTACAGAAGTGCATTGGAAAATCTATGGTATAAATTGGAAGACTGTAATAGCCGCAAAGACGAGAAAACCAAAGGAAGGTATTAAGTGTAATGCAAAATAACGTAAATGGAAGAAAAATATTTGACCACTATTTCATTCCCTTCCGCTTCTGTTTACAGTAAATAAAACAACAGTTATTTCTTTTTTTCTTTTCTTTTCTTTCTTTTTTTTTGGGGGGTGGGGGGGTCATGCAAAAGATCACTTAACATGCTAGTAACAGAAAGAAAATAGTGCAGCTAAAGCCATGAACTAATTTGAAAGCAGAGGAGTAATAAGTAGCAACAGAAAACGATATGAAACACCACAAAACTCTAACGACAACTTAAAAGATTTCAATATATGTATGATATAACTTCTTTGTCCGTAAAAAGACCCGTGTTTGAAAACTCAAAGTTAGTTATTAGTTAAAGTTACAAACACCCTTGTCATAATGATGTTTTTGAGTCCAAAGTTCTTGAAAAGTCAAAGTAACCAATAAATGAAGACCAATAAATGAAGGGGCACTAGTGAAAATTGGTGTATGCTGACAAGTTGTACTTTCATTTAGTTGATCCAAAATAAAAATGTGTATATTACTCAAACAAGACTCTTTTTTTTAGAGTGAGTATGATATTCGATAGCCTCTAAAGTTGACTCACCATCATTGAGCAATGAGCATATATTGCATCTCCACTTTCTACCATTGTCTGTGAACGTGACGTATGGATTCACATAAGTGCGGCACCTTCTACACCGAATGATGCCTGTCGTGGCAAAATTAACTACTGGAACTTCCTCCTGAATGAAAATAAAGGGACAAATAGAGCAAATAGATTGGTACTCACATATCTAAACAGACATAAAGCATAAAACCTTATATCAGTGGAGACTAACCCCAACAGGAGATTCAGCCAGAGGACAAACAACAGCCCCTAATGGCAAATGCCACCGCGATGACAAGGATTGAGAATTTGGTATGCCACTTGTTGTGAGTCGCACGAATCTCGAAGAACAATTCATGGGGTACATCGCAGCAAAAGAATTTGGTTCCACGTCCCCATCCAACGGCCTCGGCAAGGCAGCAGCATCAACTCCTGCATCAAATGATCCTGGTACAGATCCAAGAGACAGTGAACTAAAATCCTCTGCCAAACTCGGCGAAGCAGCAATAGGAGGTGCCATGCCATGTTGCTGCATTTGGTTCCCAGTGTAGAGGCCTGATGAAATAGGTCGGCCAGGAACATAACCTCTTTGTTGAGCTAGAAAAGGAGCTGGAGGTGCTGGAGGAGCATAGCCACCTTGATGTAATGGAAAGGATGCAGGCGGCACAGGTGGAGCATACCCACCTTGTTGTGATGGAAAGGGGGCAGACTGCATTGGTGGAGATTGAGCAACAGAATTTGGTTGCATGTTAGCATACCCTGGAAAGTTACTTCCCCCTGTTGCATAAGATGTCCCCATTGGTGGTGACGAAGGTTGGGAATTTGGCCTGGACGATGAGAAGTGTTGATCAACAAGCGGAGGAATATTTGGGTTGGGTTGACCTGTCTTAATGCTTTGAGGTGGAGATCCCATGGGTACTAGAGGTGGTTGTTGCTGTGAAAGAAGGGAAACATGACCTGGAGGAGGTCTGGTAGGCGGAGGTACAACAGGCTGGCCTGTGAGGGAGGTGGGAGGAGGTGGTACGTGACCAGGGGGGTTTGGAAAGCGCTGGAATCCTGATGTGGGTGGGCCATATGAGGATGATGGAGGAGGTGGCCTAACCATTTCATTAGGTCTACTTGACGGAGGGGGTCTATAGGCAGGGGCCTCTGGTCCAACTAACGATCCAGTGGGAAAATGAGATGTTTGCAAATTAGAGATTGGTGCAGGAGGTGCAGGCCTAAAGGCAGATGCTTCAGATCCAGCCACAGGACGAGATGATAAAAAAGGCGTTCCAGATTGTTGAGAAGCAAAGGGCGATGCAGCTGGTCTTAATGGATAATTTGGACGAGTAGGATTTTCAGTCCCCATGAAGAAATTACTTCAAGCTTGATCACCTAGAAAAGGCTACTTCTGCAACTCACAAAACACTACTCAAAGAATGGCAAAAGGTACAGAAAAAACAGCAATTAATATATTGAACGAAATGGAGGTGCAACTTAATATTTCCATCACCAAAAATTTGATGGAATATAAGATGAAATAAAACCAATTTACATAGTCACTTTTATATAATTACTAAAACTACAAGAAAACGCAAGATATACTGAATACAGATGGATTTGTCTATTGGCCCGGGAGGGATCATAAATTCCCAATAACAGTATGTACAGTAGATGCCTACTAAAGTTGCAGGTTTCAGAGAATTTCCATTTCAAATACTAGAACAGCACATATCTAATTAATAAAAAAGGATGTACATTGCCATGATGATTATAAACTAGCAACTTACAACTAAAGACAGTTACATCCCATGGCAAATCCATACTGACCAAAATACACCCTCAGGAATCCACACAAGTACAGAAACAAACACAGGTCCTGTAAGACTGCAAGATAACCATATTAAAAAATTACGAAAACAAAAAATGAAAATTGAGAAACAAAAAATCGATATTGGCTGCACGAACTAACACATGCACTGAATCTGAGTTTGCAGAAATAATAGATCAACTAAGACTTTGCAACAGCAAAATACTCCTGGTTAACCTATCGAATTGGCAAAAGCACTGACTCTACACAAAAGCCATCTCGACAACAGAAAAGGAGATTTCGCCGCTCCAACTGCCCACCAAAATAATAAATAAACAAATCCAGAAATTGACAATTACCTGATCGGAGATCTCGCCGGCGGAGAGCGCAAATCAATTACTTCCGCTCTCTAAGTACACAGGCTGTAAATAAATAAAAGTAAAGGATGATAATAATGATATTAAAATAAAAGCCGTCCCTGTTGTTATTAGAACGGGGTGAAGGATCCGTTTACTGCTGTCTTACCTTCTTCAAATCGGGCTTATAATTATACCCGGGTTGGAAACTGATACGGGTCGGTTTGTAGTGTTCGGAATTAAGGAAATTCGGGTGCGGTTCGGTAATGTTAATTATTTGCCATTCAGGTTCTAATTGAAAATAAAATTTATAAATTTGGAAGAATAAAATTGAGTTAACCAAAATTTGGTGAATTATTTGAGAATAAATCGAGGTTAGTACTTTTAATATAACTAGTGTTTTAATAATATTAATAAATAACTAGATGAGGACCCGTGCGATGCACGGGCTTCTGGTGGAATAAATTTATTAAAAAATTAATTGTTATCTCTTTAATTAAATTCTCTTTTTTTAATCAAAAAATAACAAAATACTGTAATTAAATTTCAATGCGCTGCTCGCCAATCTTTTCAACTTGCCTACCTCTTTTTTCTTTCTTTTCTTTTCTTGTTCTATTTTTATTCCCTTTCAATTTCTTGTTTTTTTTTAATATATCATGTTTATGTATACATATATATTTCTAGTTATTTTAGATGTTCATCTTCTTAATGCTTTTGTATTACATTTTTTTTTTTAATTTGTGACTTTTGTTGGGGCACTTGATAGTAAAGGCATCAAATATTTAAGTGTGGCTTTTCCAGAAGTATATATGTGTATAATTGGATTGATTTGACCGGTTTATAATGATTTTTGTACCGCCCTAACAGTAGTAATAGAAAAAGTGTGAAAATTGGTAGATGTGAATAATTGCACCTAATTTTTTTTTTAAAAATATCTAAAATTTAGCATTCAAGAAAGGAAAACCGATAAAAATATTATACAATTTTTTTAAGCATGCAGAATAAATAAAGAAGGAGACTTATTATGATACACCAAAATTATAAGTTAAACACACTTATTACGTGCCGGTGGAACTATTACAATCCATTTAACCAATTTCTATATTTATAAAAAAAAAAAACTTTTTATTTTTACTTTTGTTTTATTTTTATTTTGAAGATATAACTAATAAAAAGCTAGAATATGCCCAAAGTGTAAATCAAATCTAAAAGAATCAACAGTGAAAAAAAAATCTTAAATTTGTGAAGAAAAGAACTTCCGCGACATGGTTGGTTAGATTATTGTGAAAACGATGCTTTGTTTCATTTACTACTTTCATTTTTTAATTTTTTCTAATTTTGCTCAAATGCATATATGGGGGACAAAATCATATTTTGTCTGTTGACTTTTTTATTCTTTTCATATATATATATATATATATATATATATATATATATATATATATATTATTTTTTTCAATTTGGTGTTATAATAAAAAAAATTGCATGATTTTAACCCTAAATTCTCCGCAAATTTAAAATTAACTGGAGATGTCTGTTATTGGAGGTTTCCAGCAAAGTCATCCCACATGATACGGAATGTATTTTTCTCTGATATTATTATTAAAAAAAATCCATAAAAGTGAAAGAAAAACTGAAAAGAAAATAAAGAAGAACTAGAAACTAGGATTACATGTAACCGTGCTTGACAAGTCTGTCTAGAGAGCCATATGATATGATTACACATTAAAAGAATATAGCCAATGAAACGTGAGTTGAAATGCTCCATCCTCAAGAAATGACAGTGTAGCATGCATGTATAGTCCTGGACTGCAGTATTTCCCATTTTGCATGCCCCTAATAGTAAACCTCAATTTATAGGTTGGATCATTTTAAGTAAACTTAATTTGAGTCTACTGCTAGTCTAGTCTCTGTCCTTATTGTTGAGAGAGATCCTGAAAGCTAGAAGAGGAAATGCATTATATGATAAGAATATCAGACTGATGGATACAGAAATTAGGGTTTGGCCTCCTCCTCCTCAAAGCTTTCTTCTCTCTAAATTGTTATAGACCTCAGTGCATATACACTCATGGTGAATGAAGAACAGATTTCAGCAACTCCAATGGCCAGCCCAAGTCCGAACCCAAAATCGGCTCCTTCCAGTAGTAGCTCTATGTTGTCCAGCAACGTGCCGAACAAAAAAGAGATTATATCAGCGGTGGCTGCTGAAATCGCAGCTCAGCCGCTTCAGTTGTCCGATCCCGATGTTTGGGGAGTGCTCAAGGCGATCTCTGCCAAGGCACGAGAGCACAATCAGGGCATGGATATGCTTCTGACCTGTGATGAGCACACCATGGGTCGGCTAGTGGATGGTGTCCATTTTAAAATCCCTGGACCTACAATTAGTGATCACCATTGCAGGATCTATAGGAAGAGGATTGCTACTGGAGATACAGAACAAGAATCAGAAAACTGTTGTGTATTCTTGAAAGATTCTAGCACTGCTAGGGCATATTTGAACTAGGAGAAACTGAACGAAACTAGCCCTGAATCAAAAGTACGCATGGTGACATCATCTCAATACCATTTACTCCAGAACACGAACTTGCTTTTGCATTTATGTTTCTGGAAGTTCCGAAATCATCATCATGTGTACTGATGGGTAGTGAAGGAATTGCAGTAGGATCTTCGGATGGTCCAATCTCCCTTCAAACGGAGGAGCTCGGAGTCGCTACTGTGAACTAAAGTCAAACACTGGAAGAACTTCTTTTGGTTCGAATTTTTTTTTCCCTTTTCCCTTTTTTTTTTAAATTCTATTGTGTTTAGAGTTTTACTTTTAGTGCGATGCTTCTAAACGGTGTTTCTCTAAAAAACTTTGCTCTAAGTTTTTATTTTTTATTTTTCTCTCTTTTAGGCTGAACGAACTCTGATGCTGGACAATGGACCTGCCGATCCCGCTATAACGGTACAGATAATAATAACTCATATATAATGGTTTGAAGTTCAAAATGAATATTTGTTAGTAAAAATAAATGAATGCATATTTTAATCATGAATTAAATTTTAACATTGTCTACATGTTTTTAATTGTTTTGGGTTCTATAGGACATATAATACAAGTGAGTTTGGGACGTAGAATAAGGCACTTATTGTTGTCTTGTTAGTCCTTAGAAAAGACACATATAAGTATCCCCAAATGAACTGTTGTAATTTTCAGGTACATAACTATGGATACTTATTTGTGTCTTGTAAATATACATAAAAGACACATGTATGTGTTCCAATAAAGCATGATATTAGGACACTTAGTACATTTAGGGACTCCTATATACATGACATTTATATTAAGTGTCCCAAGAATGTGTCATTTTAGGTCAATTTTTAGTGTCTCAATATGTAACTTTTGTCGTAGTGAGCATTTATAATTTATTTGTGGACGTCATAGTTATCTTTCAAAAACATTTGCAATTTAATTAAGTTTAAATATTTACATAATATTTACTAATTTCTACGTTAAGAGTTGTGTGAGGTGTGTCCTCAAAAGAGTATGTCCCTAAAATTGAGTGATTGAATCTTAGTCGTTGTAATTATTTAACAAAAGAAATTACGTTTATTATTCGCGTGTTGCTCTGGTTCCCTCAATAAATCCTAGTGAAGTATCGCAAACTCGTTTTGATTAAAAGGGAGAAAATCAGCCGAAATTCGAAAGCTGACCCACCTACAATAATATTGGTTGGTAAAAGTAAAAGCCAGGAAGGACATGAGATCAAATCAGGAGGAAATAAAAGCAGAAACGAGTACTCGCAAATTGATGAAATCACAAATGCATCAACGCCGGCGGCTAATATATATTCAACCCCACACGGAAACAAAGTTGAAGGTTACCCATTGCAACAACTCAACTCAAATAACCACAACAATATACCTCCATTTCGTACACAACTGGGGTTGTTTATGTGATGTATTTAATTTAGCCATTTTTCAATTGGAGACTTTAGTTTGCCATGATTAATTTAGAGGGTGTTAGGCTAAGCTTATTTCAAACATCTTATAAGTTGTTTTGAGAGTTTATAAGATGTAGTTTTTCAAGAGCTTATAAGTTAATAAATTGTTTGGATAAAAGAGCTTATAAGATGCAATTGCATGGACAAATATATTATACATACATTACACAAACTACACACACTCACACACATTCCACACACACTATGTACATTTCACACACACTACATGCACTTCACACACACTACACATATTTCACACATTTCACACCCTACGGCCTACACACATTACACACATTCCATGCACTACACACATTACACATACTACACATATTTCACACATACATTTCACACACTGCACAATTTCACACATATTTGACACCCTATACACGCTACTCCAATAACCAAGGTAGGTTTTAGAAAAGAAAAAAAAAAGGAAAAAAAAAAATCCACTATGTCAATGTCAATTTTTGACCCAATACACCAATAAACAACATGCATAAAGAGATATAGTGTGTTTGATGTGTGAAATGAGTGTAGTGTGGGAAATATGTGTAGTGTGTAATTCATTAAATCACATAATTATCAATTAATTAAACCCCAAATTAACTCATAAAACCACTACTTTGTGCTATAATAATGACTCGCAACATTGGGTACTTAAAAAAAGACCAATAATGAGTCTTTATCCAAGTTCTAAGTGGCCACGTGGCAAATTAATGATATTTAGTCTTTCATAAATTTAATTACTCCTTAAATAAGAACTCAAAGGATGTATGTGTGGTACCACTTGAATACACATATGACACCTACTAATAAAAAAAATTAACAATTAAATACCACTAAAAGGGGATTGTAGATGTATTTTGGTAATTATTTAATTGGGTTAGCCAGCATTATTAACTCAACAAATCTTTTGCCCCCCAAAACCCAACTACACAATATCTAGATTCCTGAACCCCCTAAACATTTTGATATTATTTTTGGTCATTTTTATTTAGCTATTTTTTTCCTAGAAAGACAACATTCTCTACCTTGGACATAATATTTGTACATCCTCAAACAGAAGATTTTCTAGAATTTATAAAATTAAAATTAAAATTACGCAACATAAAAGATTTTCCACCGGACAAGCCTAACTGAAATATTAATTTATCAATCGACAAACAGTTTATGTCATATTATTCATATTCACGGTGACGAGTTACAATGAATAAAGTAAATAATTTTCTTGGTATGATATTTCATATTGTATATTTCTTTATGTAAGTAATAAAGGAGAGGTGTACGTACAACTGAAATTGGGGAGAAAGTTTCAAAAAGGAAAAAAAGAAAAAGATATTGAGGGAAAAGATTTTGTTGACTATTGTTTTGCATGAAAAAGGTCAGCGATTTTGCCTCAATCACTTTTTGTAAACTAGCAGCTTTGCATATCACTGTGCAGCTTTCCATTTATTTCTTGATCAGCCAAGGTATTGAAGACCAATAATAATATATACTATATAATTACAGAAAAAAATTAAACAAAATGATGCTTATTATTTGGGAAAATAAATCAATATAATTGGTCAAAACTGTGGTACCATCGGAGTATTGAGCACGGAGCGAAAAGACCGAGGGTGGAAGTATCGCCATCGGTTGAGAATACGTATATCCAGTTATGATAACATGTAAACGTGCTTGACAAGTATAGAGAGCCATATGGTATGATTACACATCAAAAGAATATAGCCAATGAAACGTGAGCTGAAATGCTCCATCCTCAAGAAATGACAGTGTAGCATGCATGTATAGTCCTGGACTGCTGTATTTCCCATTTTGCAT
>JAUEKW010000009.1:326653-338641 GCA_032274785.1 Ajuga reptans
AAATTCAAAATCCTACGATTATCTACTCCACACGTAGATTAATATTTGATAGTTTAATTCCTACGAAATTAAACTTTTGACCACTTAATTAAATCATTAAAGTGTATTAACCACACTTTAATTATTTCATTAAATACGCATATTCTCCAACATAGATGTATCGTGAATATATAATAAAATTAGTATATAATTATAATGTAATAAGATATTAAATCAGAATATAATAAAACATGTAAAATTATATGATTATTAATAATAAAAAAAAGACCACTAATAAAAGTATAAAAAATACATAATAACATATGAAATAGGGTGTTAATATATTTATCCTTGCACAAAGGTCATCATAATCTTCTTGTATGGTTCATAATCTTCTTTATATAAAAATATATTAAATATGAAAATATATCATCATTATCCCCATAAAAAGTATTTCATATTTGAAAACTAATATTTTATATATACATATGCGATAAGGATGTCAAACAAAGAAAACTTTATAGTAGAAGATCCAAAATTTTATTAAAAATTCTGGTAACAATATACATATGTATATTGGTTTGTTGTCGTCGCCAATCATGGTTTGATCTGAAATCAGGTTGTAGAATAAAGCAATACCACATCGTGTATGAATCAATAGTGACGAAGCATTTACAACAACGTTGTAAAGAACGCTAAAAAAAGTCATGAAAATTGGATATGATAATATGACATTTCAAAAAAATATTATCTTAAAAATAAAATAATAAAATTCAGATAATTTATATATACAATGGAATAATTACGTAAAAGTAAAATAAGTAGAAGTAATAAAAAAATTTTAAAAAAAAAGGAAATATACAAACTTGGAATCCACTTGCCGCCACCCTTACTTCCCTACATATTTATTCTTTGTTTTCTTTCCCTCTGGTGTTATTTCCTACTTATTTTGTCATTTATTTTCTTGCTAGGATGAGAAATTATGATTCACATCTTTACTTTCCATGGGGTATAAGCCCTTCCCCTTCCTATTCAACATCAATTATGGTAGTATACATTTACATGATCAACAACAACAAACGCAGAAGAATGAGAGGGATGGTGATAACAAACCAATATAATATATATTCATGTATGTAGAATCAAATTCAAATAACTTATGTATAATAAAATTCAAATAACTTGAATCCAGAATGGAGATTAATGCATCTGGGTGATGATTCCAGTAGATTATGATGGATAGAACGGTGCTAGAATTTTATTTCTATGAATCCTATAGTTGCACTATTCAGATAGACTTTGGGTGATGATTCCAGTAAATTGTGATGGGTAGAGCGGTGCTAGAATTTTGTTTATGCAAATCCTAGTTGCACTATTCATGATAGGCTTTGATGTCATGGTGATCGGAATATGGTGGGCGGTTTGGGAGGTGCCATGGACAGTGGTAAGACGGAAATTAGCTACTGGCTACCGCTATTTAAGCCATTTGAGAAGGAGAGGTAGATTTGCAATTGAATGGTAGGAGAACATGTGTGTATATATATACATTGATAAGAGATAATTAAAATATTAGATTATATGGTAAATATGGTTAGCATAAATCTAGGCAAATTTTTTATTAGTATAACCGATAATTGTTGACTCAAAAAAATTTACCATACGTTTGTAACATATTATATGGTAAATGTGGTTATTTTGTAAAAAAAAAATAGCTACAATTATGCAAGAAAATATCAAAACGGGTATGTTACATATTCTATGGTAAGTGTGATTAGCATTAATCTAGGCTAATTTCCCATTATTATAGCTAATAATGGTTGACTTCGAAAATTACCATATGTGCATAACTAAAGTTGCTATAAGAATTATGCTACATTATACTAAAAGTGCTCTTACTACATTGAGTAATGTAATTGGGCGGGAAAAAATGGAAAATACTATTTATAGAGGGTTCTATTGTATTATTAAGTAAGATTTTGAAAGAAAGATAGTGAGAAGCGTAAAATATCAGTTATCCAAATGAACTATTATGTAAATCTATTAAATTTATATATTAAATAAATAAAAATAGATACTTTTTTTGTGGATGGTTTTGGGACGATATCTTTTAGATAAGAGATTTAAGAACAGTGACATGTGCAACAAAATGTATTGGAAATATAAATGCTTTTATTTTTTGAGAAAAGGAATGAGAAAATTGGCTTAAAATCATCTGTTCCATTATTTTATATTTCATATGCTGTGAGATTGACATGTGTCATATAATATGTTAATTTAAAAAATAAATAAAAATCATGGGATATGTGTCAATCTCCTAGCATGTGGAATATAAATATTGGAACACAGAATTTGATTCCGGAAAAGATTGGCTTATGATATTAATAAACTAGAAAAATGAAATTTGAGTACTTGGGCGGCGCTTTACATTGCTCCATCCCTCGTCTTTACGCCATTATTGACACATCAGAGTGGGACAACTCAATAAATTGGTTATGACATATTTGGAAAAGAAATAATATTATATGATTACAATGACTCCATGCTTATAGGCTAAATTAATATCGATAAATTTACATCTTTTAATTAATATATTTTGCATAGCCCCAGAGTTATGAATTATGTTTTATCATATAACTATGTTGCATTTCTATCCAAATATTTTTTATATACATCCTCAGTACATTGATGACATCATTTTATATACTAGAATTTTTGTTGTCATGTGAATCGTGATTTGTAATATATTTATTTGTAAAAAGATAAATTTAAAATAAAAAGATTGAATAATTATATCTTTTAAGAAAAATAAACAATGGTATATTATCTATAAATTTTAATACAACTTTTTATATATAATTAATTTTTATTTACAGTTGGAAACAATACAAATAATCCTCAAATATCAAATATAATCCACAATCAACAACAAATAATTATGTTTTTTGGTAGGTAGCATTTTATTTTTTAATATGCAATATGAATGTCAAACTAAAAATCGTGAAAAAATGATCAATTTAATATATTTTATATAAAAATTGATAAGAAACGAGCTTATTTGTAATATATGGGATTTTTTTTAAAGAAAAAAATCTAAACCAATTACCAAATTGCAAAACAAGAAAAAATGGAAGAAGACAAAAAATTGCAAGTATATAATGGAGCAAGATCAAAGCTTACATATTCAAAGAAGAAGAAATTTGGGAGAGAAGAAAAAATGGAAGGAAGAAAGAAGCATCCTTTGCTGAGTAGAGGGAATTTGTGTGTGTACCAAAGCTACAACCATGGCTTCTCTTCTTCTCAGATTCAGTCACTCACTGCTGTGTGTGAAGCCCTCATTCCTCCTTCTCCACCTATCACCACTAATTCCTACTCCATGTCCTCAGCTTCTCACCCTCCGTTTCCGGATCAGGTACGTTTCATTCGACCGTGTAACATTTCTCATGTTCTTATATGTCTATCTGTCTATCTATCCATCTTTCTAGTACTAATGTTTCGCGAGCCCCATTTTGATATGATATTTTTGTTGACAGACAGCCGAGCTTATGGTGAAGAGGGGCATACCGAAAGCTGTGTTGGTTGTGAGCTTAGTATTGAAGTTTCTATCAACCAGATTGGGTACACTTTTGCTTTGTGGGCGTGCCTGTTTGGACTGGAAATGGCCTTTTATTCACAAATTTACTGAATTGTCACTAAAGAAGAGAGAATCCATCCTCCAAAAATGGTCAAGAGGAACTTTTCTCCTCCCTCTAAGGACAGTTTTCTTCATGCTCAAAGTCACCTGTGCCTACACCTTCTTCTCTTTGGTAACGCTTCTCGTCCATATCTATCCAATTCAATAAATAACTATTTACCTCTCCGACTATCCTACAAATTAAAGCTCTACTTTGTTGCAGACCGATGAAAGCTCACAAAATCCAGCATGGGAAGCAATCGGGTACCAAGTGGAGCCAGTCGAGAGCCCAGCTAAGCCTCAAAAGGAGAGGCCTCTTGACCAAGGCATCATACAAGCCGAGGACCTAAGTGATGAACTCATACTAAGAGAATCATTGATCCACAAAGGTTTGCAAGTCTCCAACAACCCAAAAGACAACACAATCAACATCAAATGTGATGTAGTGATAGTGGGCTCTGGTTGTGGAGGAGGAGTTGCAGCGGCTGTTCTTGCAAATGCAGGCCTCAAAGTTGTGGTCCTTGAGAAAGGCCATTACTTCGTGGCCCAAGATTACACGGGGCTGGAAGGGCCTTCGATGAACGAGTTGTATGCATCGGGAGGGATTTTTTCAACTCTAGATGGACAGTTTATTCTTCTAGCAGGGTCAACAGTTGGTGGTGGTTCGGCTATAAACTGGTCTGCTTCCATTAGAACTCCTAAACACGTTCTTGAAGAATGGTCGGTCGAGAAGAAGATTACGATGTTTGAAGGTGCAGAATACCAATCCGCTATGGATGAGGTGTGGAAAAGAATAGGTGTAACAGAGAACTGTGCGCAAGAAGGGTTCCAAAACCAAGCATTAAGGAAAGGGTGTGAAAATCTTGGACTGAAAGTTGAGGGAGTGCCAAGAAATTCCACAGAGAACCACTATTGTGGTTCATGTGGCTATGGCTGCAGATTAGGGGAGAAAAGGGGAACTGATTCAACGTGGCTCGTAGATGCAGCCAACAATGGTGCAGTGATCTTAACAGGATGCAAAGCAGAGAAGTTTGTGCTGGTCAAGGATAGGAATGGCCAGTACAAAAAGAGATGCAAAGGAGTGATAGCCACTGTAGAGAGCAACATAAAAAAGAAGCTGCAAATTGAGGCTAAGGTATCTATTGCAGCTTGTGGTGCTCTTTTCACACCACCTTTATTGGTTTCTAGTGGGCTGAAGAACAAAAATGTAGGCAGAAACCTTCATCTCCACCCTGTCTTGTTTGCCTGGGGATACTTCCCAGAAAATGTATCCGAATTAAAAGGCAAGAACTTTGAAGGAGGAATCATTACCTCGATCAATAAGGTGGTAACTGAAGAACCTAATTTCAGGACAATCATCGAAACAGCTGGGTTCGGGCCTGCATCTTTTGCCGTCTTCTTACCATGGGTAGCCGGGCAAGACATGAAGAACCAGATGGAAAAATACTCGAGAACGGCAATGCTGTTCACATTGATAAGAGATGTGGGGTCAGGGGAGGTTAGAGAAGAAGGGAAGATAACTTACAATTTGCATAGACTAGACAAAGAGAATCTCAAAGCTGGGCTAAAACAGACCTTGAGGATCTTGATAGCAGCAGGGGCAGCTGAGGTGGGCACTTTCCAGAGCAACGGGCAGAGGCTCGATTGTCAGGGGATCGGAGAGGAAGATGTGGAGACGTTTCTGAAGGAGGTGATGGCAGCTGGGGGGCCCGCTTCCGGGGAGAGGTACTGGAATACGTATGCATCAGCACATCAGATGAGCAGTTGCAGGATGGGGGCTGATGAGAGAGAAGGTGGAGTTGATGGGAACGGGGAGAGCTGGGAAGCTAAGGGCCTGTTTGTGTGTGATGGGAGTGTGCTGCCCACTGCTATTGGTGTTAATCCCATGATTACGATTGAATCAACTGCTTATTGCATCTCCAAGAGAATTGCAGAGTCGTTTTCTAGAACTGAAACATAGACAGTATGGAATAGTGTTGTCCTGCCTATGTTCTTACTTCTAGATTACTACAGAACTCTTTGAGTCTGTGTATCATATCTGAGTATTTTGTATCCTGATGTCATCTATATAAGTTCTTATTGAAAATCCATAAACCAGTATTTATTATTAATATAAGGGGAAAAAAGGCCATCTATACAGCTTTAAGAATGTAAGCATCATATGCTGCTTAACGTATGAAAACTCATACGATACTAGAAAGCAAAACAAAATTATGACTAGCTTATATGAAATCAAGAATGATTAGAACATTCTCCACAGACCAATGAAGGTCTTCCAGCAAATGTAAAATCTGGCTTCTCCAGAGATGATGAACCAGTATATGTAGGATTTTACTCAGAAAAACGAGCGTTAAAAAAAGAGACCTTAAGCAAATCCAGACCAACTAGAAAAGATGTTCTCAGCTTCCTGAGGCTTTAACAGCTTTCTCAGCTGCATCATCCAAATCTTCCGCAGTAACCAAAGTCAGGCCACTTTCCTGCACGTGCACACACACACACACAAAATCACAACAGTTAAGTTAGATATCGCATTCTATGGCCAACCAAGTTTCCTATGTAAGACTGTAATTTCAAATTTACCTTGAGAATTCTCTTTCCTTGGTCAACATTGGTGCCTTCAAGACGGACAACAACAGGTACTTTGAGTTGAACCTAAAACAGTAGACCAACAACATTCAAAATTGTGCTAGAACGGAACAGGAAGGTTGGGACATATGACTTAAATCCTTCGGGTTAACTATTAGCAACATTTAATGAATGGAAATGAAAGAACAAATGCTGTATTAGGAAAGGAAACAGAGTGGTAACTCATAGATTTGCAGTCCAAATAACTCGCATGTGAAAAATTTAGTCAGTGTATATTTTTACCTGTTTGGCAGCATTCACAATTCCACTGGCTATAACATCACATTTCATGATTCCACCAAAAATGTTCACAAGAATAGCCTTCACTTTCTCATCTGACGTTAAAATTTTAAAAGCTTCCACAACCTGTTAAATAAGTTCAACTGAAGTGGTAAATATTATAACCAAAACCTTGAGTAGGAACAAGAGAAACCCATAAAACCTTGCATTATCCTACACTACTTTCAAATTTTAATGGCAGCCAAATGTTTAAAGAAATTTAAACTCAATATACCCTCATATACTTTAGCTTAAAAGGGAACGGATCCATAGCATCTGAATTTATAGAAATATCAGAATTACCTGGCCTTCAGAAGCATTTCCTCCAACATCAAGAAAATTGGCAGGAGTTCCTCCATGTAACTTAATAATATCCATGGTGGCCATGGCCAAACCAGCACCATTCACCATGCAACCAATTTCTCCATCTAAACCAATGTAATTCAAGTCAGCTTTTGCTGCAGCAACCTGAAATTTTTTAGACGAAATGCTATATAATGAATACAGACCCACTAAATAAAGATCAGTTTCTTTTGAATTTGATGTGTATGAGGGACCATTACAGAGAAAATAAGATAGAAGCAGTACCTCACGTGGATCCTCTTGTGTTGGATCTCGAAGTTCAAATATCTCTTTTTGACGGAAAGCAGCATTATCATCAAAATTGAGTTTAGCATCAGCAGCTACTAACTGGTTATCAGCAGTCTCAGCAATAGGATTGATCTGTTAAAGAAATTGTGCTTCAAATTTAGCCAATGAGACAGTTTATTAAGCCTAATGAACATTTTAAACCTAGGGACCAAACAATTAAATAAATATATTCTGAGTGAAAAAAAAAAAAATCATATTGGTCACCTCCAACTGTGTGCAATCGCATTTGCAGAAAAGTTCATACAACTTCTTCACTTGTTCAATTGAAGCATTTCTATCCGCTACCTTTGGAGACAGACCATCAACTACCTTGCCAGCATCCTCATCAGTAATTCCGGTGAAAACATCAATAGGTACCTAGCCCAGGAAAGACCCAAAAGATCAAATTAGTAAACGGAAACACATACAGAAACTGTAATTCTTCAACCAGCTGGATCTAAGAAATATGGAAGAGAGGATACCTTTATAATCAGTTCTGGATGTTTTTCTGCAAGATCTTCAATACTTGTTCCTCCCTTTTTACAGGCAATAATAAGCTGCAAGATATAGATGCAAAAACACTCATTAAACATATACAGTCACAATAAGAATGACAAAAGTGTTTAATCAGGCAACGGAATAAATACATTGAACAACCTACCAAAATTCAACCTTGTGGTTGAAAATTATTTCTCACACTACACAATCATAATGTGTCTGATTGCAGATGACTATTTAAACACAAATATCCAGTCCTACCATCTGGTTTTCAATTGATAATTAGCACGTCCCCAAATTTATGGCGACATTAAGAAAATGGGTTGTGGATTGTGATTCATGAGTATATGTTCCATAACTCTGAAAGATTTTAAGATAAACACCTAACTGTCAACTGATGCAATTAAAAGAAGAGAAGAAAGATGGAGCATTAATTACAATTAACAAAAGCAAAAACTTGGACAACAGCAAAAGTTCGAAAGACAATCTTTAAGAACTTACAGGACCAGCAGATTTACGATCAAGAGTAATAGCGAAGTACATCTCATTGACAAGGGACAACTTCTCAGCCAAATACACCTGAAACAGAAGAATGTCACTCTTGCTAATCATAAAATCATCTCAAGAGAAGGACTGAAATTAAGGTTCAAGAAAGGAGAAAAGTAAGGATATCACCTCATTCTATGATAAATTATTTCAAAATAATTACTGAAAAATAGCAAGTAATACACGAAGTAAAATTCAAATCAACAAGCCAAGTATTTTAGTGAAATTGTGATGAGAAAACAAAGTAAATGAGAGAGAAAAGAATAAAAAACAATTGTTCAGTTCAATTATTCAAGATATTACGACTGAACACACCATGCTGAAACCAGACAGATTGGATCTCCATATCAAAATACAAGGTACACATCAATCAACTTAAATCCTGTGGCATATACCTTTCAAGAATGATAACTTTACAAGAACAATAAATTTGGTTCCTGAAAGGGAAGTGGACTAACCTAGTACTTAACCACAGGAAGTACGTATCAGATGTAATAACTCATAGCATGACTCACATATTACGGAGACAGAAACACAAAACATGCATCAGCGCAGTTAGGAAACAATCCATTTTAAGGTGCTTAGAGTATGAAGTTCATAATAAATTCCATTAGTTATTAATTGAGTATTTAGCTAATTCAAAACTAGAATACAAGTACGGAGTATACACATAAAATTTTAAATATTTCATATATGATAATTTAAATTAAAAGTGTAGCCAAGATAACAACCAACAGCCGGGGGGTACACTGGAGAAATGGAGGCGATAGTGAGAAAGTCTCATTTCTAGTGGATTAGATTAGCCTATATGTTTTTAGTATTTAAAGGCCCATTAAAAATAATAACCTAGCCGACCCAATTATAGAATAGGGTTTAATTTAACCTTAGTCTAGTCGCTTTTGCTAATCTAGGGTCTGGTGTGTATCCCACACCAGTGTCATATCCCAAAGACACGGGTCTTCCTCCATTTTCGCAGAGTCCGAGCACCAGAGTTATTGAGACCGTCTAACAACCATGTCAGCACAGAACTTCTATATAGGTTCAAATCAAGAAAGTGTTCAAAGAAAAGCCAAAAGTACATTATACTCTTGCAAGTTACCCAGTCAAATACTCTCGATTGTTAGATTTTTCACAACTCTGTTTTCTATGTTCTTTATGAATAATAATAAAAGCTTTTACGGCGAAGTAATGTGAAATGCCCTTTAAATTAAGAGATGAAACGCTGTAGCAATTCCACGAGAAATATAAGCAACACGATAGAAAACTAAAGGTGACAAACAAAGTGAATTCAGAATCACAGCTCAAGAAGAAAAATATCGCTGAGAAAATACTTGTCTCCAGCCACAATTATAAGTCTATAAATATTCATATTTTTCATGATTATAGTTCTGATGTCAAACCTTGCTGACAATTTTCCCATGAGGTCCAGTTTGTTTAGTAACAAGTATCTGTCCAAGCATTTTCCCTGAAATAACAAAAAACATAACTTTATAAGTTACAAAAGTGGTTTTGATTGATACAATTTCTGCAAGTAGAATTTGACAAATCTGCTTCTCAGAAACAAAAATATACCCAATTTCTTTTATAATGGTGCTATCTCACTTAAAATTTGGGGTATGGGGACATTCGTGCTTCAATGCATACTAGCTATTAATAACCTTAAATGATGTCATTGGTCCCTAATACAGTTTCTTGTAGAAGACATAACTAAGTGACTCATTAAGACAAAGCATTACAAGGAATGCAACTTAGAAGCAGCTCAGTTTTGCCAAGCAGATGCTAACACGTCAAAAAAATTATGTGCGATATAAAGCATCACAAGGAGTGCAACTTAGAAGAAGTTCAATTATGCCAAGCAGGTGCAAACACATAAAAAAAATTATAAGTGCATCTATGATTTCCTTATGAACAGCAGAAGGTTTGTCTATCATACCAGCAATATCCTCAGCCTGCTCAACCTTCACGATATGAACTCCACCCTGGAGACCACTCTTAAATGTTCCCAGTCCTCGACCACCAGCAAGAATTTGAGACTTCACCACCACCTATAACACCATGATTTGCCACTAGAGATCAGTTAATTTTAGAAGTTGGATACCCAAAGGATAACAGGACCAAGAAATATTCCCTGGCACTACCTCACTCTGGTTGGGAAATACTTCCCGTAACGCCTTCCTGACCTCATCAACCGAACCAACTGCCACACCTTTTGGGACATTGATTCCATGTTTGCTCATCAATTCAGCTCCCTGGCATCAGTAGTTTAACAGTATAGGAACTTAACAATATGTGCAACATTTCAAGGTTAACCTAAATATGTTTGGAGGCTTAGTTCATTTGTGGAAATAAAACGCTAGCATTCCTAAACGTTAAGCAAATCCAATCAAAATTAACACACGAAAAACTGAAGTAGATCATGCTTAGAACTTTAAATAGCGGTGAGTGTAGATTGACATATATGTACAACAAAGAGTGCGTCTGCGTGTAGGAGATAGGGACGGGGGGAAGGAGTTGGTACCTGATACTCGTGTATGTTGAGGCGGCGGAGCTGTTGCTGCTGCCATTTCCCGGCGACGGAAAGAGATCGACCGGCGAGTTTTCTCAGCAATCCGCTGACCATTTCTGCCAATACTCCTTTTTTCCTTTTGTGTGAGAAGATCGAACTGTAACGCAGAGACACGGAACAGAACCCTAACCGGAGAACGAGAACGGAGGCAGACTTTACTTCGTCGGAGACGGGAGAATCAACGATCCCTAGTACTCTCCACTTTTAAGATCTAAATCAATTAACAAGAAAAAAATAAATAAAAAGTATTAAGTAATTTTATAAATTTGACCGGGACTTCCAATTTTGAGGCCTAATCAACTTTGTTGTAACTAGTGTACAGTGTTCTACCGCGTGAATTTCACGCATTTATTAAAACATTAAAAATAAAATAAATTTGTAAATCATACTATTTCATTTTATTTTATTAATATAACTAGATTTTTACCCGTGCGATGTACGGGACAATTTTTCTTTTAAATTAAAATTGTAAATAATTTGAATCTTCTAAAAAGATAAATAAGTTTAATCCTTCCAGAGTTACATTTTTTTCTTGGAATTGTGATATATTTGTGTTAAAAGTCAAAATATATAATAATAATAATAATTTTAAAAAAAAAAGTATCTTGCACTTAAAAATTAATATTTGAGCTCTATATATGCATCATTGGTGTCAAATCGAAGATCGTAAAAATTATATTAATTTAATATATTTATCATAAAAAAAGAGTTGAGACGAAAAAGTCATAAGACTTTTAGATATCGAGATGAAAAGAAAAAGAAAAAAGAAAAGGAAAAAGAAAATAATTTTTATATTGGTAGTTAGAAAATATCAACTCATTAACCCATTAACTCATAAGTACAATGCATTAGATAGATAGTTAAATTTATTCAAAATTTAAATTACAGTTTTAATTTTGATATAAATTTATTCATACAGATTTTAATTATAATTTTGAATTAATTATATTTATAGGGAAAATCAGCAGACAGACGTGTCCTTAAAACAACCTATTTTTAGTAAAATCTCACTAAAAATAGTTTTTCCATCTGGAATTTTCTTTTACAATTTTCGTGTCCTTAGAACAACCTATTTTTAGTAAAATCTCACTAAAAATAGTTTTTCCGGTCCATCTTTTATTTGGGGGGGGGGGGGGGGGGGGGGGGGGGGGGGGGGGGGGGGGGGGGGGGGGGGGGGGGGGGGGGGGGGGGGGGG
>JAUEKW010000009.1:338741-364429 GCA_032274785.1 Ajuga reptans
TTTATTTCAGATAATAAGGAAATTAAATATACATCCATAAAGCGCACTAAAAGTTTGCTTTAATGTATACTCTATCAGCAAGTGTTAGGGTAGAAGATTTTTGATTTATACAATACCAAAAGGAATGGCGTAATTTTAGGTTGTATCATGTTGCTTTGATATTTGCTTGAGCTATTTCAGAAACTGAGAAACGAAGTTGCTTGGTTTCTCTCTTGTTGTACTTACCACGGTTACATGATACTCCCTTTGTCCCAAAATGAGAGTAAATACTCAAGGGGACAATCTTTTATTTTTGGTCAATTAAATTATAAAACCATAAATTCCCACTTATCCGTTATTTTAATCATATGTAACTTAGTTGTGAGATTGAAAATTTCAATCTTTTACTTTGACTAATAAAATGAAAAATGAGAGCTTAGCTAATCTTATTTTGGGAAGGAGCGACGAGTTAGATATAGCATAGTCCGATGGCACTTGCTTATTAGAGCAGAGACTAGTTTCCCCGGTTAGGGAGCGTGTGATAGAATAGTCCTAAGAACCCCCATCCCTTTTATTGCTGGACTAGGAAGAAAAATCTTAAAAGAATGTAGACAAGCCCCTCGGGATCTGCTCGTCAATTGCTGTGATGTTTAAATCTCATATCCACTTGTTTCTCTCAAAACTAACATCAAGAATATATGCTTCAGATTGCGTATTTATTGGCGCTAATGGCAGTCGGTAGACAAGCCAGGATGAAACAGGGCATCACCGATGGTAAACAACTTCACCCAAAAAAAAAAAAAGACTATCAAGAGAGCACCATTTGAGAGGAACATGCAGCGCTGTATGATTCCACCAATTGTTGTTAGCTAAATATTGTTGTGAAATTGTGCTTATTTCCGGGTTTGTTGTTACCTTTAGATATGTAATCCGTGTCAGAAATATTGTTCATTTCGATGCTTAGAAAGAAAGAAGCACTGAATTCTAGATTTTGACCTCAATCGCATTTCTTCCTTTGGCTGGCGGGAAGAGTATCCACTTATGCCTCTATGGTAAAAAAATATAACTATCCATTCACTATCTAACCTTCATAATCTCCATCCAAAATAAAATAATGAATGACAAGAAGCAATTTCCGACCTGCCGGATTCGAACCGACAACCCAAGGATCCGGCAAATTAAGGGTGGTGAACCCTTGGTTTTGCCAGTTCCCCACTCTCCCATTTGAGCTAAGGTCGGTCATAACACTCAGCATCCCGTAGTTGCACTTGGCAAATGCCTTGTACAATCCACTATTGCCTCAAAACGATCAAGTGTGTTAATTATGTAATACACATCATTTGAGATACCAAATTATATATGTAAAAGGGTCTCAACATGGATTTAGAATTTGTACAACTCCTACATAGTTTTAATAATCCAATTCACTCCTTTTCGAGCCAAAAAATTGTTAAAAAGGTCTTCTTTTAACTTCTAACCCCTCCCATATTTAGAGACTTTGACATATTATTCAATGGCTTAACAAGAGAAAAACTTGACTAGTCTACTCGAAAAACCGAATATTTGCTAAGTTTTAAAACCAAGTGGAAATCTCGTACGATTCTAAAACCATACGAGAACCTTGCGCACAATCATACAACTGCAGAGGAGCATGACGCAATTCACCATATTCGCATATTATGTATAGAATGTGTATATATAAAGGATAGCAGATCCATAAAAAATGTGCGTACTAATATGTGTAATTCAGATCATACTTGCAAACATCAGTCTCGTACCAAAACAACAACAAAACACACACATCTTTATAGCAAATATCCTATAAATCTACATAAATGTGTGAACATACACGAGCTAACACATGCATAAGCATTTCATACATAACATGTTAACATGTTGATCTTGTGCAAAACCGGTAAAATAAAATTAAGTGCAAATATAATATTCTTTTTATCTAGAGGGATAAAATAATCTATTGACGTTTATTAATCATAAATACTCAGATGCAATAAATTGTGCACAAGTTCATGATCATCACTCAAGATTTTTTTAAGAAGATTTTTACGGATAAAATTAACTAGGGGTGACAATACGGTTCGGGAATTTAAAAAATCCATCACCATCCCAACGTTCGGTACTCCCAAAATCTAAGGACCGGAACCGAACCAAAACTAATAAAGATCTGTACCAAACTATCCCAAAATTCGGGACAGTTCTGTACAGTATTTTAGATCTAACTAATCAAGATTTTTAATATCAAAGTTAAAGTTGAAAAACAAAAATCTAGATACTCTAATCTGTTGCAACTAAAATTAAACTTTATGTTGGCATAAACATCAAGTCATTATTAAACGTTTCAACTTCCACATAAGGTATGCATAAAACTTGTAAACTACTCTATGTATGTAATTATTAATATATTTAAATATTTTAGAAATCTCGGTTTTTTGTATGGGAGGGGTTCAGGCCAATTCAGTACAGTTTAGTACGATTCTCAATACGGATATTACTGAATATCCAGAACCATACCATAGTTTTTTCTAGTACAGTTCGGTTCTGAAAAAGTCAAAAGTCAAAAGTTTTTTTTCGATTCAACATATTTTCAGTTCGGTTTTGGGTACAGTTCGGTATGCACACCCCTAAAATTACGGGTCATATATATATATATATGTGTGTGTGTGTTTTTTATGAAAAAAATTAAGATTTTGCAATCCATAATAAGTGGATGGATTTAAAATCCTTAAAATTTGTTATTAAGATGTTGAGTTAATACTCTTTACAAGCAGAGACGGAGCTACATGGGGGCCAAAGTTCCCCCCTGGCCCCCGTAAAAATGTGCTATTATATAGGTGTATTTTAGTTGGTTTTAATACAACTTAATTAAATAAAATAAATAATTCTATTGTTTAACTTGAGTATTATTTAATAATAATTAATCTATATATTCTTACATAAAATATAAAATAGGCCCATTTTTTTTTTTCGGGGGCAGCCGCTACACCACTGGGCCCCCCTGATCATAAATCCTGTCTCCGCCACTGTTTACAAGTGTTTGGCAATATTTTAATAAGATCATATATTTCATTCCAAAAGAGGTTAGGAGCTTATAAGCTCTTCTCTGAAAAGTAGCAATCTTTGATACCCTCTTTTCGTTTCACCATTTTAATTACACAATTGTAGGTAGGCATCCATTAATAAAATTATTTTTTTGTCATGAACTTAGTCCCATATGGCTCTCACACACACATGTACTTTTGGGGTTTAGCTCAACGACAAATTAAATTAAATGTAGAAATAGTGCAAAAAAATTACTCTCCGCTTCAAAATTGTGACAAGTTAGAGCATGTATTACCATCGGTGAGCACAGCATGGCTTCAAAAATTAAGTACCCCAAAAAAAACATGAGCATCACATAGGACCAAGATAAAACTTAATTTAACTAAAAGATAGTAACACATACCTTTTCTTGGTCAGGAAAAAACCATATGCTTAAATTTGACACAAAACATTTAAACCGTGTTCTAGTTTTCTATGCGTTTTCCAAGATTAATAGATATTGGGTATAATTTTCCTTCGACTCTACCCCACTTGTCCTCATCTTAGTGAATAAGAAAGTGCCTCAAATGGTATTAAGGCCCGAAAAAATTGGTAAACTCTCGGATAATTAGTAGCATTCGAGCAAAAATCATTCCTTAACACGACCCTCAATCTTTTCTCTTCCTTTTGGAAATGGCTATATAAGCATTTTGGAGTTGTAGCTGCCTCTATTAGTTTATTGGTTTGACACTAAATATGATTTGGGACTCGGTGCATGGTAGATATATAAAGAAGTAGAAGACACATACCAGAAGTCTCGACAAACAATCCACTAAGCATTTTGCATGTTCTACAGACTACTTCCTTCTACCTGCGCAATATAAAAGCGGAAAAGAAAAGGAAATAATTGGGATTTGCACTATCCATGTAATGTCCAAAAAATCTTGCACATCATTCTTTAAATTAATTCATCAACCAAAAGGCTATGTGAATATTTAGGTTCTCTAGGATCAACATCCGCAACTAAAATAGTATACCAAGGTTGCAAAATTGTGCCAATACATCAATAGAAAAAGAGAATGACACTTTACAAGAATTGGGCACTGTCATTTTAATCAGTTTGTTCAGCCCAAGGCAAAAAGGTTGGAATGGATAGGTTGCAAAATTAAAAGAATTCATAGAACAAAGTAGTCTTACAAAACATAGTACTTCAAAGAAACACATTTTTACGGTAGATGGTAGGCAGGGAATCGTAGTTTTGAATCATGGAGCAGAGGCCAATAAGTTGATAAGCCCGAAATAGTCCAGCCAGCTCCAAGTCCAGAAGTAGTATGAAAACAATCATTGCAATCTCAGCAAAAAGCAGCAAATAATATTAATTGATTGTTAGAATTTCAGGCAACTTAGTCTTTTTGTCCGATTTTTTACACTGCTGGTTCTGAGAAAGCATGTATAAATTCAATCATACTACAGAATATCTTATCAACTCCAATAAAATAATGAGGTGTTGTGTATGTTATGAAATATTTGAAAATCACGAAATATGTTTGTACATGGCATTGAATTCTCAAAACTGTCCCTAAAAGAATGGAATTAAACAACTAACTTTTAGTTCTTAGGAGGAGAAACTCATCTGCAGAGATATCTACAAGCATATGCACATGGGTTGAGTAAATGTCATCATTGTTGCCTACTGACATGAAAAGGAGATCCCGCAAAATAGTGAAGTCAACTAATGCGCAGCTAATCAGTTCAAAACCTGAAAGGCATAGATCAATAATAAAAAAACATGTATCATATATAACACTGTGACGCTTACCAGATCATCCTTATTAAACAAATGTCGATTTTAGGGAGAAAGGATACACCATGAGTGTCAACCTATAATGTTAAATTTCCTAAGGAACATGAAAACAGACAGCACAAGAAAGCGCATGTTCGATCATTTAGTAACTCAACCTTGAATCACTCTTTAGAGAAAGTAATCTTTGCCATTTTCCATTTGAGTATCCTTTATTAGCACATACAATAGTATGAAACGAGTATAGGCTACAACATTGGGGTACATCAAATAAGCAGTCAATTAGCACAAGAATCAAGAGACAACTAAAGAAATTAGTGTTTCAATGGTAACATGACAGACAACCAGATGAACCAACTGTTTTTAGAACAGTTCGTGATGAGGTATTGCAAGCATTTGATCACAAGATCATGTTAAAATGATGAATTGAGGGTCTCAGGCCCTGGCCTCAGCGTCGTGCGAAATGAGGAAGATACACTAATACTAGCAGAGTCTGGTTTAAGAGAAGGAAGCAAGGTAGTTAAACTACAAGCATTTTCCTGACACTTAACCCGTAAAACATTCTAAGGAGAAGTGCAGCGCCAGACCCAGTTAAGGACATTTTTTGAACCGTACAATTCCGATCCAGTTTTGTAGAAATTGCGAGTTAGTTTGCTGGCTGACTAGGCCCAATCCAGGCGCCGCTAGATAGTCCAATATTTTTTATCTGTAACATTTTAATGTTGATACTTCATGTTTGCATTTTGGATGAAAGGATATGGGGATGGATTTGAAATCCATAGTAGCAGATCCCATGTTTGGATTGGCATGGATTTGAAATCATTAATTTCATTTTGCGCTAAGTTTTACGGGATTTGGATAGATTTCAAATCCACTTCAACTTATTTCAAATCCTTTCATCTCAAACGCCTTAATTTCAAATTCTTGTATAAACGCAACCTAATACAATTTCATAGGTTGACGACAAACAGGGGATTCAAGCTCAGTAAAAAATTCTGCATGACAAAACGCTAAAATCCCACAAGAAGAACTTTAGGGCATGTCACAGTTATATTTTGAGAATTTCTGACGAAAATTCAGGATAGATATTTTTTATTTGATGTAGTAATAAGAAAGATGCAGAAATATGCACATGGTTTTAAGTAATGTTTTGGGAGAAAGTACAAATATACAATAATTCGTCAAGGTTTTAGACCAAGTCATGTAAACACTTTCCCTTTATAGGAAACAAGAAAAGGAAAAATAATAAGCTGTACTAAAAGTATAATTGCCGAGGTCCAAAACAAGCTCTAATGAGGAGAAAAACATCAAGTTTTGATGAATATAATGTATAAGCACAAAAGGATGAAATTTAACAAAGCAAAAGTAAATGAAGTACCAAAATGAGAGCAAAATGGTAAAGTAACTAGCTTACTGAAAATGAAAGTAGAATGCATAAAATTTTTACAAAATATTATCATTTTCTTTCACAAGACTCTAAAATTAAGTAGTTCCAGGAGATTGAGATTAGCAGCCCACAAAGAAAATGGAGACATAAACGGAAGGAAAAAAAATAGGTCTAAATGTTGGACCATTTATCTTGATTACTTGTCACGCCCCCTCCCGTATGTGATACATAATCAGGAAACAGCCTTGACTGCATGCTGTGCCACTTACAATTCATGGGCCTAACCAATTTGGATAAACAACAAATTAGGTTGTTCTAAGCTATTATGTCATCATAAACAACAAATTAGGTTGTTCTAAGCTATTATGTCATCATCACCCTTCCAAAGAAGTAAAGATACTAAACTCAATTTTTGGTTCGTTCAACTTTCAAGAAATAAATCCATGAACCTAGCAAATAAAAGATATATATGGAGAAACAGAAATTACCCAGGAAAGATCCACAAGAAAATGGCACCTTTACACTGTATGGTAGCCCAGTATACAAAAACCTACTGAAAACATGAAAAAAATGAAGATAAATAACAAAATACAAGTACCAAAAAGTATTGTAGTTATAATGAATACTAGAACATACCAGCTGAGAACATCCTCTAGCATCAGTTCATTGAGCCACGGCACCTAAAAGAGAAAGTGTAGCAGGCCGATGAGAAGGGATGCCAGTGTAATAACAAGTAGCTAGTGATGAACACAAACAATATTTCAGAAGACAAATTTATGCTTTGCTTATCCTCAGAAATCAGAATGCCCAAATAATCTGATCTAGAAAATGAAGTCCAAGATCACATTATTTACTAGAACCCAAAATGTCGTATTTTCGTGGCATTAGCTGATCAATATGTTATGTAGATAACCAAGGGTTGCCAATTAAGTGGTGTTGTCAACTAAAGCACATGTAGTTTATTTCGACATTATTATAGGAAATATTTATCAGGAATACAGGATTCTATTACTTAAAATAAATTCAATACTGAGATCAATGGGTTGGAAACCCGGAACATATTACTGCTAGTAAGCCAGATGAAGATTTAACTAATTAAAATTCTCATATGGAGCAAATTAACGCCTAATAGTAAGTGATTGGAGGTCCAACTCCGAAACAAGGAAAACATTTCAACAAGAAAAGCAAAATCAATAATGCCTATTGCAACATGTGCAGCAGCTCAATTAGATAACTCATAGAGTCATCATACTCTTGCTTGAGCAATCGTGAGCTGACAAAAAAACACTACCAACATAAATTCCAAATATTTTGGGGATGTTCAATTATATCTGTATTCTTCAAGAAAAGTTTCAGTGCTGCAACCATGCTCAATAAAGCTAATATTTTGACAAAGTATCACCCAAAAGTTTCAAGTTAGAAGCCCAGAATCCAAGTATTGGCTTACCTCCTCGAACCACAGTTGCAAGGTATCTTTTTCTCCTCCAACGGGAACTTGTAATTGTATGTAAGTTCTTCGCCAGCAGAAATATGCCGCTTAGCATATATGAAAATCTTCTTCTGCCCCTCAACACTTATGACCTTTGGATAGCAATTAGGCTGAATTCAACAACATCGTATTCTATTTTAGAATGTACTCAACAGACAAATCACTCAATGAAACAGATTGATGACCCTACTGCCATGGGTACCTCACAAGAATGATTTATAAATCTAGCAATTCCTCCACGCTTGGTTGCGTCAACCTGCAAGTATATGCATAAACCGTGTTGCTTTCTGTAATCATGCATATTGGTTGAAAGCAAATATCATGTCATATAAATTATTGTTAAGACTTCTAAAGCTCAAGATCGAGCATTCAACCAAGTGAGGTACAAAGGAAAAGCTTGTAAATATTGAAACTGAGGTGCAAAGTCCTAAACGGATCAATTCGCAAGGAGGGGATTGATACATAAGTGTGGAGGGGCATAAGGTAAGTGAAAAACTAGGGGGCTAATATAAGAATGAGGTAAATTGAGCTGTAAGTGAAGACGAAGTTATGATGAAGAACAATGCAAAATGGCCAAGTGAAAATAGCTGTGTATATAATCAACTTATGATATCAAAAGTAAGTTCTCAATCTAAGAAAATTCAAAGTTTCGCCTTACTTACCACATAACCATCATCCAATCTAAAAAGATAGCTGCTCCCGATTCCCGTCTTCTCATAGTGGCGCTCGCGAATGTCAGATATCTAAGAATTTAAGTGAGTTGTAGTGAAAACGAATAAGACTTGAACCCAAATAACAATAATAGAATATACAGACCATTCTATATTATAATAGTGCCATATTGTATTTTCCATGTTCCACAGGGTCTTGTGCACCATTAGCCAGAGTAGTGAGTTATGATCACCATGAATTCTCCTTGATGGTGCAAATGCCATTCGAAAAAACTTACCTTCCTCTAGATATGAATCAAGGAAGATCCATTTTGGGGTTCCACACAACTCCATAATTAAAGCCCATTATTGTAGTAGGTATGTGTTTCAGAATTTACATATGCTAATACATATAAATAAAGCCTTTAGCTTCTCAAGATACATGAAACACCCTTTCTCCAAACGATATGTAAATACAGGGAAAGTGGCTGCTTACTGTGGGGCGAATAAGTTCTCCAACATATTCAATAACAAAGTCTTCTGCCTCAATTGGTTCCTGGGCAACGAGACCCCAGTCATGTATCTTGCTCCGTTGGAAATGTAAACGTTTTTTCCTTGCCTAGGAAGAGAGCGAAAAAAAAATTGCAAATTATTAGTCATAAGTGGGAAAGAAATTAGCCCCAGGGACTAGCTCAGATGGTAGGGGGCCTGTGATGGGACACCAAGGTCCTGGGTTCAAATCCTACCACCTGCAAGCTACTCCTGATGTCTCCCGGAAACAGGCGTCGGGGAGCGTGTGGTTACCCCCTAGTTTGGCAACTGTAGGTGGGTCCAAAGGACTCGGCTACAGTGAGTTCTCGGTTATAAAAAGAAAAAAGTGTGGGAAAGAAATTGGCGTTAAGCTCATCCTCCAATTACCTTCAACTGTGTTGCTTTAAGGAGATCAGCACCCTCTGCAGCAGCAAGAAGGTTACGCAACTTTACCCTGCTTGTTCTTGCAGAAATTCCCTTAACATTGGATGGTTGAGATCCACTACATTCAAAATTAATATACAAAGAATGTCTGTCGGTGCCCCTGACTTGAGCCCGTTCAGCGGGACTAGCATTCATAGCCCATTTATGCCATTCCCACCCATTTATAGACGACCGAGCACAACCATCAGATTGCGGACAAGGTCCCACTGACTTAGGCTTACTTCGCTTGATCTTGTGTCCATCAACTTGTTTCGATAATGCTTGTTTGGGAATGCAATTTGCTACTTTATGGACCTTACCAGATCGAGAATGTTGTGTATCATCACTCAGTTGCTTTCTTTTAAGTTTTGAGACCTTACTTGCTGCATGAGGGAATGGCTGAGTTAGAATACACTGATAACAATATATTGGTCCCTAGTAGAAATGGAAGTATTCAGTGCTTTACTGCTAGAATCATCTTCAATGATATTATTTTTTAAGTACTCGGTAAAAAACATAAAGAAAACATTACTATCCAATCCAGGTTGAAGATTAAAATTACAGAGTACCTTGAATAGGAGGAGCAACTTTATCTGATGTCTGACTACAAATATGAAGGGGTGATTCCTTTTCCCCAAGTCTTTTTGCATCTGTGTCAGGTTCTGGAACCTTTTTCTTTGAATTAAAAACTATTGATTCAACTTGGGCTGCCTGATGTATATTTTTAAGGCTAGAGGCTCTCCTTGCCCTTTTGGATACTTGTTTTGGATGATTGTCGTCTTTCATGGTCAGAGACTTAAAAAATGAACACGAAGACCTTTTACGACCTGACGTTCTCCTCCGGGAATATACATATTTTTCTGTTGGTAAAGATGCTTCAGAAGTTCTCTCAGCAACATTAAGATTTTCTTTATTCAACGATCCTCGAGATCCCTGATAAAGCAAAGCAATGAGATTAATTAAACAAATCTGTTACTCATTTGACTAAGAAAGTGGAGAACCAGGAACCCATAAGACATACCTTATTGCCCAACTCATATCTACTCTTTGTTATAGCATTATCAATGGCTTTATCAATGACATGATCAAAATATAAAGGTCTCAATGATCTCATGACAGAGTCATAAATTCTCAGCCGGCTTATCATCAATGCTACGTGGAAAGTAGTTTCCCATGTGCACCTATCCAATTTAAATGGCTCTACTTGCCAAATTTGTGATAAAGGACAATGTTCAGTAGTTTCCTCAGATTGAGGTGGCCGCAACTCATCACCATCTGCTATATCACTAGCATCGTCTAAATGCATGGCCAACTTCTGAAACTTTCCCCGGGCGAAACACAGTGAAACATTTTGTTCCATGTTTTCAGATAGATCTGGGCACAGTTCATCTACTTCGGTACTAGTTGGATCATCCATATGCAGGCACAATTTCCGAAATGCACCCTTTGGTACATCTGCCACAGAAACTTCACGACAGTGAACATCTTTCTGATGCAAGGCATACATTTCAATTTGAGGTGGACATTGGTGATCATCATCTGATAGTATAAGCGCCGACTCATTATGATCTTGATGAGAATCATATGCTCTTGCATCACTTTGCGAATGAGGCGACCAAAGAGCAACCTGCCAGAATTTTCAACTTCCACATAAACAGATTATAACACGGTGATCAAGAAAACACAAAGCATCTTACCATGCGGAAATTTTCTAACAGGGAACAGTAGGGGTGGGGGGAGGGGGCTGTTGAGGAAAAACTTGACATCATTACCTCTTCCATATGACCAATTTGTGGATAATCAACTATTTTATTCACTTCATCATTCACAAGTGTCTTGAAGTAATGTACCAATGGCAACTTTACAGATGAATGAAGATCATTCAGTACATGCTCCACTACGGACTCCATCCTATCATATGAAGTACCATGCCTCAACAGATTTTCTTCAAAAGGCTTTTCTTTCTCAGAAGGTGAAGAAACTGATGGCTTAGATTCTACATCCATTGAGATTCTTAATGGTTCAAAACCTGGAGGACAATCCACCTCGGAGCTAGAGGAGTCTTGTTCATCTATTAGCTGCCAAACAATTGACTTTAGCTTCATCAGAATACTATAAACACCAAGACTTGAACAAAAAAAAAAATATCACAAAATATCAATAAAAAACAGAGTCGGTCGGTACATTTTCGATTAGCAGAGGAAGAGCTATGTACGGAAAGCACTGTTCAACAACACAACTAGGGGAGGACCAGCGTTTCCTCTTTCTCCATACAAATGTATAATCAGCTACAGGATCATAAAAGATGGCATTCCACATGACTTGCAAACAAGAATAAAAAAGTATCCTGCAAACGGCCACAGATGCAGCATGAAAATTCTCAATACTTCCAACTGATTTCATGCCAGGAGGAGAACTCAATGTTTCACCACTAGACAATCTCCTATCATCAACAGTATATATTACTTCTAATTGGTCCCCAACAGCGGCAAAGTCCTCGTCACATTGTTTGGGCTGGCACATAAGAAAACAACATACAGCATTCACAGGTTACCACTAATATGAATATTTTTCTACAGGTTAGCAGTAATATGATCATTTTCTTTGATGTGAGCACCTACCACTCTTCCATATGAAGAAACGGATTTTGCATTCTCAACAACCGGAACAATCTTATGATTCTTGTGTGTTTTCTTCATGACAAGAGAATCAGAGATTATACAGCTAACAATCTCATCAAGTACAACTTTACGGGCTGTTCTCATAATTCCAGAGTGAAGCTGTGAACAAACTACTTCAGAAATCTCAGATATCAAGTGCAGCGCTAAACCAGGGCCTTGACCATTGGCTTCATTCGTACTCACAGATCCAAGATTTGGCCTTGTCCAAGTGTTTAACAGTGTCTCCAAATCCATGGGTTTATACTTTTTATCAGCATGATGTATCTGCAGAAAGTATAACATGAAAGTAACAATAAGGGATGGCTCAACGACTAAAACGACACATACAAAAGGAATAGCACAATAGAGCATGATCAATAGATAAATTTGACCTAGACAAAAATGCAAAATGAATTAGGGATACAGTTACAAGATTTGCTACGGAGGTAAACAACAGTGGAGAAGGTGTTTCATGTGTCCCGGAAACAGTATAATCCCTGGGAGTGGCATATGCCATGAAAATTCAATTTCAAAAGTATACAACAGTGGCAGAAATTAAAATATAAGCTAGCAAATTCAAGTACTCTAGAACGTAGCCAATGAACCTTCGCACATGAGACGTCTTTAAGGGGCATATATTAACTGGCTTGGGAGCTTAAGAAAGCAAAAGGAACAAATATGCCTAAAGCGCAGCATGGCTCCAAAGGATGATGCATCCTAGTATCACCTAAAAACACTAGTCACAGTAAAACCCGTGTGTGTCACAGGGATAGTACAGGGGAAAAATTAGCACACAACCACAAAGATAGTTCAGGGGAAAAATTAGCAAGCATATTAGCAACAATCAAATGCATTGATGCACTAATATACTTAATCTATGAGGCTCAGTTGTCAATAATTACATCTACAATTACAGGTATTTCCTAAAACTTCTAGTGACGATCAGTATTGGACTTATCTCAGAACATGACAATGAATACATGGACCAGGATCCTTGAAAAAAAAAAAAAAAAAAAACAAATTGATTGGAGCACAACTAAGAACTCCTTGTATTACATTAAGCAAAGCAGAATTCTAAACAATCTGGCAAGAATATGGTTGATTTATACAATTTGGAAAGGGACATGTGAAGACATCTAAATTTCTCCGTGTTCCATCATTATCCCCTACAAAGACTACGCCAATTTGTTTAAATTTCTTCTATGATTAGTTTATACAATGAATTCCTAGTATTGTATTTGCTTATCTCGGATTCCACGCCCACTTATATGTTGACAAGTTCTTAAATGTGTGACCATAATATTTCCGAAACTGGTTTTCACTATAAGTTTTAGGAAATAATTATAGTTATTTATAGATATCCTCAGTTAGTACACCTGAGCCACAAATGTCAAGGTTTAGAGTTTCTGGGAGGACCCAAACCACCATAATGCTAGTAGTATATTTACTTTATCAAGTCTTTGATCTAGGCAACAAACTTACAAGGAAGTAACTCCCATATATTGTAACTTCCAAACTTAATTGACAATGAGGTAAATTACTTGTATCCATACATGCACACATATGCATGAACTACAGCGTAATCAATCTCAAAGTGATGTATAGCTGATTCCATATCAAATTCAAGTGACAAGCAAATACTCAGGTAACTTTAGGTAATCATTCCAAAAGGAAAGTCGGTCACCATTGAAGAACTACGGATATATCCATAGTGACACCAGGAGTGAAGCTCAGAAAGAGAGTGCGGCCCATGCTTTCCCCCCTCTTCATCCTCAAACAGCCAACACGATTCATCTCCCAGCTGTCAAAATTACAACGAGTTGAATATCACGGGAGACTGTAAACTTGGAAAGGTAATTAATTATCTAAGCAATCATTCATACCGGCGGACAGTTTCCATCATTATCACTGTTCAAAGGGATCGAGGAATCATCGGGATCTTGTACTCGAACGTTTAAGTAGACAAAACCGGTGGCAACATGGTCGGGAAATTGCTTAAAGTAGTTGAGGGGCACAGGATTGAGCAGATTGCCGTTGAAAATTGGATAAACAGGGAGCTCCTCCGGCAAGAAACCAGTATGTAGACCCTCGTACAACTGCTGTTGAATGTAAGGGCCACACATCTGGCCATTCTGATTGATGTACATCCACCCCGTCACAGATGCCGGCGACACACCGACATCACGAATTTGTGAGACTTCAGCCTCATTCGCATTCAACGCGCTGCTCATCACGACCCCCAATCGACGATGCGAAGACGTTGAAATTTTTGGTTTAGGTCATCCAGCCGCAGCCGTAGCCCTAGGCCGAATTGTGACTCGAGATATATAAACAACGAAATCAATGGGTTGAGATTGATTTTCCTACTAGGTTAAGAGTTATTTGTATTTGTATTTACAAAATTCTTTTATTTGTATAACTTCAAATAAATCATGTGTTTGTTTATGTTAGGAGCAATCATTGAGAGGGGATGAAATCATCTGTTCCAAAATATGTATTCCACTTTGTGTTCCACACATTGTGGAAGTGAGACACATGTTTCATAATTTTTTAAATTTAAAAAGTTATGAGACATGTGTCACTTCTACAATATGTAAAATACACATTTTAGAACAGATGATTTCATTCTATTGAGAGAGCCCCAGACCCCATTGCTTGATTTTAAAAGGTTCGGAGCCCTCAGTATTTAGTTTTAAAAAGATTAGGATATTATGATGTTTTGATTATGTTGAGGGCTTAAAAACAAATATATTTATATATTGGTTGCTTGAAAAATTACTATAATAACTAGGCAAAAACGTATATGCCCCCGTTGCATCAATCTTTTTATATGTAACGGGTAGGATAATTCTACCCGATCAAAAAAATATTACTTTTATGCCAAAATGTATTACTTAATTGGCAAAAAATATTACTTGTTTTAATAAATTTATGAATGAAATTATAACTTTGGATTGATACTTTTATTAAAAATAGTAATACTTTTTCGATTAATACTTTTTTGCAAAAAAATAATACTTTTTAGAGAAAAACTAATACCTTTCTGAAAATCAGATTTGGGTCAACCCGTTGCACCTAAGAAGATCCATGCAACAGTGGCACATAAGTGTTACTCTAATAACTATATATTTACGTATTGATTGTTTCCGTATTGATTGTTTCTACTACCAATTAATGATGAGTGAGTTTTATGTGTGGCGGTCACATGGTGTGACAACGTTTGACGGAATACACTTTTACAGAAAAAATGATATTTTTGCTCAAAACGGTGATATTTTTGCCAAAAAATGTGATACTTTAAAAATACTGATACTTTTACAAATAAAGGTGATACTTTCGGTATAAAATGTGAGTGATACTTTTATTTAATAACAATGATACTTTTACTACAAAAATGTGATATTTTTTTCCGTCACACGGTGTGCCACGGCCGGCACACCGTGTGACGGTCTCACGCAAGTTTTTGTCAATAATGATAGTGGAAGTGAAAGATTGTGAAATTGGTGGAGGATAAATAAATATCTCATCGAGATGCATTTAACGATGGTGTTGGCGACACAATCAGATGTCAAGAAATGCGGCCGATGTTGTAATTGAAAAAAAATTATAGTTGGTGATTAATGTTGTTAAGTTTTAAAGGTCATATTGCAATTGAAAATTGAACTAAAGGTCATGATTTGTTTGGTAATTACCCATTAATTTTATTTTCACTTTTTGTAATGTGTGGTGGATTACCCACTTGGTTATTGCTAGAATTTTTCGAATGCAACACTCCGAGAGGGTATGCTTGTTCTAGGATGTAGGTGGATGTAGTCCATCCAGATATTGAAATCCGAAGAATTTTGGAGTGTCCAAATAGGTCCTTTTGAATGGGTATAACTCCGTCTTTTATCGCATTTAGCCTAAGTATATGTTTAAAGTGAAATCCAAAAGGGAATGGAACGAAATAGAGATGGGACGGAGTAAGATATTATGTGTACTGTAAAAGTTAAATAAACAGGTAGTTAATGATTGTTTGTATTATTATAAAGGCGTGTAGGGATGAGAAATGAATGTGGTCGTCCCCATCCTCTTTGCATTTAACAGTAAATTACCGATTGAATCATCCTCTATTCGATGAGTCCGGCCTAAAATAAACATCTCCGAAAGAAAGAAAAAAACAGGTGAAACACTAAAAAAAAAAAAAGATAATCGTTTAAAATGGGAAAGGGAGAAGAAACGGAAATGGATCCGATGCTGTAACAGCACCGGAACAGTGGGAGAGAGAGTGATAGAGAGTTAGAGAGAGAGATGATGAGTGCCAGAAGAGTGAGAGAAAAGAGAGGAGAGAGATAGAGACTAGAGAGAGAGAAGAGACTGCATAAAACTGCACTGGATCCGCATCCAGAAAAACCTGTTTCTCCCTGACTTATGGCGGGTCAAAAGTCAAGTCCACTAACCCAACAAACACGGTTTCATATTTGTTGCCATTATTAATATTCCACTCCTATCCCGATCACCACCACCACCCAATGGCGGCCTTCCTCCTCCTCCTTCTGCTGCCGCTGCTCCTCCTATCTCCGCCGCAATCACATGCCCAACAGTCCTACGTCAACAACAAGCAGCTCGATTGCAACCAGAACTGGAACACCACTCTCGGCCTCCTCTGCAACGCCGCCCCTTCCTGCACCTCTTACCTCACCTTCCGATCCACCCCCATCTACAACAACCCCGCCACCATCGCCTATCTCCTCTCCGCCGACGCTCCTCAGATCGCCGCCGCTAACAACATCTCCGACGTCGATCTCCTCCCCGTCGACACTCTCGTCATCGTCCCTGTCAACTGTTCCTGCTCTCGCACCTACTACCAGCACAACGCCTCCTACACTCTCAAACACCCGGGCGAGAGCTACTTCGAAGTCGCCAACGACACTTTCCAAGCCCTAACCACCTGCCAGGCTATGATGGCTCAGAATCCTTACAATTACCGTCAGCTGCTCCTCGGTATGAGGCTCGCCGTCCCCCTCCGCTGCGCCTGCCCTACGCCCACACAGACGGCCGCCGGATACAAGTACCTGCTCACCTACCTCGTCCGCCCGGGCGACTACTACGACTTAATTGCACGTAATTTCGCCGGCGCCGGAGCCGACACCCAGGGCATCCTCGACGCTAATACGCTCACCGAGAACGAGCTTATCTTTTTCTTCACCCCGCTGCTCGTGCCTCTCAAAACTGAGCCAACGAGAGAGAACATCAACACCGTAGCTTCTCCGCCGCCGCCGCCGCCATATCTCCCCCCTCCTGCCACCCCCGCCGGGGGTTCCAGCACCCGCAGGTGGATCTTCATTGGCGTAGGAATCGGAGCTGCGATCCTGGTCATATTATCCTCATTGTTTGTGGTTTGCTTCTTCCGCCGTCGCCATCCCCGGCAGCGCAAGTCTCCGTTGCCACCGCCGAAGCTTGCGGATGAATCCGGAGGCACGGCGACGAAGACGCAATCCAGCTGGTCGGAGAGCATCCTGAGCGCCATCGAAACCCTTACGGTATACGAGTTTGAGGACATAGAGAAAGCCACGAGCTCATTCGCTGAATCCAACAGAATGCAGGGATCCCCATCGGTGTACCGCGCATCGTTCAAAGGCGACGACGCGGTGGTGAAGATAATGAAAGGGGATGTGTCACCGGAAATAGATGTGCTGAGACAGATAAAGCATTCCCGCATCATCAGGCTCTCTGGTTACTGCCTGCACGAAGGCATCACCTACCTTGTTTACGAGTATGCAGAGAAAGGCTCCCTCTCCGAATGGCTCCACAACAAGAACAAGAATGATTCAAAATACGATCCAGAAAGAAGGCAGAAGGGGCTAGACTGGAAAGAGAGGGTGCAGATTGCGTACGATGTAGCAGACGCTTTGAATTACCTCCACAACTTCACGAACCCTCCTTACATCCACAAGAATCTGACGAGCAGCAACGTCCTTTTAGACGGGAACACGAGAGCCAAGATTGGGAACTTCGGGCTAGCAAGGACGATGGAGGCTGATGAGGGGGGTGTGGTGACTAGGCATGTTGTAGGTACGTACGGGTACATGGCGCCGGAGTATATAGAGAGTGGATTGGTGACAGCGAAAATGGACGTGTTTGCGCTCGGGGTGCTGATGCTGGAGCTCCTATCGGGGAAGGAAGCCAGCGGGAAGGATGAAGCAGGGTCGGGGTTGTTGTTGTATGAGAGCATAGAAGGGGTGTTGAGTGGGGAGAACGTGAGGGGGAAGGTGCAGGAATTTGTGGACCCGGTGCTTGGAGGGGAGTATCCGATGGAGGGGGCGTACGCAATGGGGGAGCTGGCGAGGAGGTGTGTTGGCCGTGCTCTTGATGGGCGTCCGACTGTGTCGGAGGTGTTGATGGCTCTATCCCGACTGCTTGAGGAGTCCTTGGATTGGGATCCTCTTTCCACCTCCCACAGCTTCAGTGAATAGGATTGATCATGGAAAGCAGACGAGATCCTCTATTTTAAATATATGGTATTGTTTTCGCCATATGTGTTAATGAACTCATGGCATGTGGTAGTTATGCTGGAAAATAGAGAATGAGGATCTGTAGTATGAATATTATTATTTGTACTTGCAGAGTAAATGGAACTTATGTTGACTGAAAAAAGCATCTTCACCATTATTACTCTGGAAAATACACTTGCTTGATAATTACAGCAAACAAACATAGTTACAGCAAAAGAAAGTAAAAGATATAAAAAAATAATAAGAAAATTCAAGCATTCCATCTCCTTTCAGCTATGTCCTTATGGATTAAATATCGAAAAGATGAACTCTGCTCTAACCAATAAACATACTTCTCTGGTCTACCCTTGACACATGTTTTGAGAGATTTCTGTTGAGTTCCTGTTAGCGATCCAGTGACCACTTCCAAGAGTGTTGCCATGCCAATCGACATATCCTTTGCGTAGTAGCACAGTATTTTGGGCAGGTATATTTTAATTTCCTTGTGAACATAAACCGTAGCTTGTATAAACTCTTCCTTGGCAACTTTCAGATCTTCAAATATATTGTTTGCTCTGTAAACTCGAACCTGCATGCACACCAGTTAGTCTTAAGTCAGAAATCTTTCCTGCAATATATACAGAGAGAGAGAGAGAGCAAAGAGATGAAGTACCACGGGATCCGAGTATGCCCCTGAAGAAAGTGCAAAATGAACAAGTGGTTCAGGGTATTCTATTGAAAAGGCATGTTTGGTATTCCCAGTCTTGAACATCCGTGGAGAGAGAAGTGTGTGGAGCCACTGCATTTTTGGCACTTGAAAAGATAAAAAATAGAAAGATCTCGGTTGGGCAGTTTCGCAATCTCATTTATTGCCCATGAAAGTCCGACCAACACAAACATATATATGTATAGATCTAGACAAGACTAAAGTAACAACCACGTACCGGAGCAGAATAGTGTGATCTGATTCCTAAAATGGAGCTTTGAATGTCGTAAGCATTAACGCAATGTCCGCCAACATTGTAAGCAGCCTGAGATCAAAATTTGCACATGGAAAATCAGCTCTCCTTATCAAATGATGATGTAGATAAGAAAAGTAGTTTAGTATATTACCTTCACAATGGAACTACTTTTCATATATTGTTGGGTTCCATATGCTAAATAAGCCTGCAAACAATGTCAAGAATTGAGCAGGGAATGTGGAAATATCAATTTAGGATTTTGGTTAAGTAGGGCAAAGTTTGTTCGTTAGTCAAGGTCGTAAATATGAATCTCACTTAAAAGTGATACGGCTGCACACGAAATGTGATCCCACCAATTAACTTATGACGTATATTGGCAAATAAAGAAGTTTTGCGAGTCATACGTGCATAACCAGGGCATTGTGAATATTGATCCAAAATGCAAGCTTCTCTTCTCGTCTCATTTTCATTGGGTCCACAATCTCAAGATTCTTTACAAGAGACCTTTACATATAAAAATCAAAATGCAAATCAGAACTTGTACAAGGATAATGATTTTCTGTGACACACTTTTCAATGTCGTCGTGATAATCCACATGTTTAAGAAGTGTAAGAACATACTTGCTACAGTGAGAAGATTCAACTGATTAGTTTCTTAGCCAGAAATCAAGGAAGGTATACAAAATTGTAATGATAGTTGAGATCTCAGCAATTGGCTACCATGAATAAGATAGATAAGATGAATGTTTTAGATTATCAATACATTAGAGTAAAAAAAGAGAGACAAAGCAAAAGATTTTATCAAATCTGGTGTTACATGAGAATCCTAGCTACTAGCTACTTCTATGTCCTCTCACGAAGCATAGTAGAAAGTATCACCAACACAACAAAGAGTTAGTTCCCATAGGTAATAAGTCCTAGGACATAAAGAGTAAATATAGAGGTACCTGAACTTCTGAAGCATTGTAGCAGCATAACTATAACTTTCATCATCTAAGCATATCTTCAAAACTTGTACCATGGTGGAGTATGGTCCATTATCTTGCTTCAAGCCTTCAAAATCACAAGTTTGTGTAGCCTCGTCATTGCATTGAGGACTCCAACTTCCAGATAAATTCCTGGGAGAAAAAGTGCTAGACGAGCAGAATGATGACGTGGAAGAACCCGATCCGCCTTTGTCCGGGTTGGCCAATTTACAGTAAATCGAAGATATACATATTATAATGTCTTCGGATAGTCTATCGGGACAAATTCGAGCATCATCTATTCGACAATTTCCAAGATGATCCGCAAGGCTACGGTGCCGAGAATAAGCCCTGTGCCTCTCCTGAAATCATTTTCAAATTCCTTATCCAAAAGACAACCTAATATCAATAAAGGTAAGAGGTGAGGCATATAAACTCACACTTGCAGATGATGACTTCTGAATTGCAACTTGATCCAAATGGTTCGGGCCAGATAAAGAAGTTGTCGGGGAATTTTGAGACTTGCGATCATTATAATCTTTTGACATTTCCAATTTAATTTTGTGATTAGATGCGGATCCTGGAGGTGTTGCGTTCATTTGTGGGACATGGTTTTCGACTTTCCTGGGGAGATGCTGCTGAAAAGTTGTGCGGTAGAGAGAGAGAAGATAGCGCTCCATACGCAAAATCTCAACCTCGAGAGTAGCTATTTCTTTAACCAGTTCAGCTGAGGACTGCAGTCGACATGCAGTTAACAAATTAAAGAGAAAACAGGAATTTAAGAAGGGTCACATACAGAGATAACTGGTGAACAATTACCAGATTTCAAAATTAAAGAGCCTTGGTGAAGTAGTACCAAATTGAGTTAGTTCGAGTCGACAATATCTAGATGAAAGTTGAAGGAGTTGCTATTGCTTAAATGCAGTTGCTAGGTCTACAACTTCTGGAACTAATTTTCCAATTCAGAATTTGTAAAATTTGTTTTGGAACAACAGCTAAAGGAAATTAATCGATCGATGAGTTTGCAGCGTAGAGAGAGTACCTTAGGTGCCGCATCGGCATCTGAAAGAAGAGAAGCAGTGTGTTCCCCCAATTGTACAACCTTGCATATGCCATTAAACAAGGGTTAAGGTTTTCAGCCACAATTATGAAAGCTAATTAACAATAACAGCCGCGGATTACTGACAGACATGGTGGTGAGAGGGGATATCAGGATCCTTGCACATCTCACTCTTATGGCGGCGGCGGCTACGAAATAAATTGATCAATGTCATTTATTTTATACTTAAAAACAGAAAACAACGCAATTGTGATGTCAGTCACCTGGAAGAAATAGATACAGGGGATGGGCAGTCCATTGTGACTCTCAATCAAAATGCGCAGCAAACCAGAAATGATTAATTTATAAACAAACATAAACACAAAATTGGTTCAACAAAAACACAGCTTGCCCAAATGAAAAAGAATCTGCTGCAATAAGAAAGAAACAGTTCTCCATCTGAGTGGGGGTGGGGTAAAGTAATAAATGATCAGAGATTGAGTGAGGGAGGGATACCAGCAATGCAATAAACAAATAAAAAGGGGGGTCAATAGAAAAGAGAGAGTAGGTCAATTCAAATGCCATTGAAGGAAGGGGAATAATTAAATATGGAGAGTAGCAGTAATAATGGTTGAGGGAGACATTGGTAGGGGGAGATGATGATGATGATGGATTAGTTGTGATTATTATGAGAGATTAGGGGAAGTGCTACTGCTGCATTGCCAAGAATACATTTTTTTTTTCATTGTTCTCTAAAATATTTTTTCTTAATAAGTAATCTAATTAAAACTAGTATTAATTGAAATGTATTAACAATTGTGTACTTATTTTCTAGATGTAAGTAGGCTACATTTAAAATCGAACTGCACTAAATAATCACATCCTATATTATATTATTAAAAGAAGAAGAAATGGGGATTCGAGAGTAATGAGATCTGGTGCCTACAAGTTAGTGAGTTAGTATACTGGTACAACTATATACAATAAAAAAATAAAAAACAATACTCCAGTTGAGTAGGTTTCTGGTTGCTCTCTCTCCCGAGCGTGCAGAAGAGTGTCAGCAACTGGCGAGAGATCACCTGTTACGTAATAATGTTTCATTTTATATTTCACCAAACGATACATGTATTGAATGGTATCACTAATTAACATACTGTTATATATTAAATGCAGTAGAGGATTTAATTTTAACCTTAGCTTCCGACACCGTTAAACGGTACTTTCGGTCCTCTCTTCTATTTTTCTCATTTTTTTTCATTTAGATCATTTTGTTTTTTTTACAGTTCATCAGGTTCATTATATTTTGTTTGGCTCCACCCCTGTTTGAGCCTTTTACACTAGCCTGATTTTTCCTCTCCTTCCGACCACCATGATCTGTCAGTTGGTCGGGATGGGAGGACAGCATATTTATTTGAGAGCGTTTGACACTTTTGGCCCCCCTCTTTGTATGTTGGTCTCATTTTTACTTTAATGTAATTATGTACAGGTTTGAGACAATACCTTAATCCCACCCACAAAGAGTGTTTCTCTTAAAAAAAAATGCGGGGTATTAATTAATTAATTAATTAATTTTATTCTTCATATAAAAAAGAAGTTGTTAAAGACCACTCCGAAGCTCCGATAACTAACTAACTAACCAATACCCGCCCAGCCCGTCTAGGCAACGATTAATGTCAAAACCGCCCAAGAATACCATTTTACTTAAATTCGGATCGGGTGACGGCCGCCTAGGCCGTTTTTTACAACAGTGGTTAAAACTCAGGTGAAGATGAATATTAACGAATACGAATTTGCAGTGTAGTAAAATAATTTAAGAATCCCCCGAATCTAAGAACAGGTTCAATTTCAATCCTACAAGGCTTAGTGAACACTTGGGAGAGAGAATAGAGAACATCTCAAATTTTAAATATTGCAGCATATATGTGCCAAGATATGACATAGGCTTAAGTGGGTCGGAAAAACTTTATTACTAAAAATCTTGAATTGAGAAATATAAAGTTAAAAGTAAAATTGTATGTTTGTTATGAGATTGTTGGTAGTAATTAAGTTATGGTTCATTATTTAGTACATATATTTTATATATAAACCATAAAAAAATGAACAACTTAAAATGTGTCAATATTATTTTCATTGTGCAGTGAGATGGCTAATTTCGTAAAATGAGGTGCAGACAGAAAGACAGCTGATATTTATTAGTCCTTGCAAGATCCAAGGGAGGGCCTCCCTGGATACTGCTTCAACTGATGCAGCCTGGAACTAATTTGATGAATTGTATGAATCAAAAAATTATCAAGTCGGACCTGATGGACCAAAAGTCCGACCCAAAAACCATAGTATATTATAGGGGAATGGACTGGGTTTTACTCACTAATTTTTTGCCCGATAAAATTTTGGTTCGGCCTAGCCCAGCCGAAATTTTAGATGGGTTGGGCAGTAGGATTCTTGCCCGAAGTGCCATCGAGCTCAATTGGTCCGACCTGATGAGCCAAAAACTCAACTGAATTTGGGTCAACCCAAAAATTATAATATATTATAAAAGGATGGGTCAGACTTTACTCATTAATTTTTAGATTAATAATTTTTTTGTCGGACTCAATGTATAACATTGGCCCGACCCAACCGTCCGAACTGACACATCTACTCTAATTCTACATTTCACAATGAGTTGTAAATGCAGGCTTTTGAGGCCCAGTCCCAAGCCCACGTCCAAAGATAGAATAACACAGTAAAAGTTGTCAGGCCCACTGCATTTGCCCCAATATATCGATCTTATGTTTAAGTAAAACATTATTCCATTTTGAGTTCTCCAATCCATTATATAAAAATTATAATTACATACAGACAATCATCAATTCATATAAAATTATATAAAACACTAATCAACATTTGTATAGTTAGTTTCTACAACATTTGTACATAAAACAATATTGCTCATTTAGTTCCAAGAATAAGAGTTAAGAGTTTTGTTTCTCTAACTATATATGTTTAGTTATTGAAACAAGAATTTTATTTCAAGAGAAGGGAGTTGCAAAGCGGTTCAGATTGTCTCCTACATAACCATCGTATAACTGCAGTGTGGACACATTTGTTGATTGACCAAACAACAGAAGGAGCTGACAGGATTAATTTCAACATGAAATTGAATTGATTTTTCATCCTCAACTAAAAAATAATTTAAGTAATTAATGATCCATGCCGTTGCCATTCAGTGATGTAGGAGGAGATGATCCGAACAGGTGACAAATGGACATCATAAAAAATATATGCAATTTTTGTTTATCATTGTGAAATGAGATTTTAGAAGAATATAGATGAGTCAACCATGTATGGATATAAATGAGAAGACAGGATTCCCAATATGAAGAAGAAAACAAGCACAAATGGATGAAGCATTAGCTAGCAACTCTTGTAATATCTTGCCCCCAATTATTCACTTTAATTAATTCACTCGTGTGTTTCTGCCCTACAACATATATTACCTTTAAATCAATTATTTCTTCTGTTTTCACCTCAAATAATCGTTCAATCAAACACTACACCGTACATATATGTATGATGGAGTTGTGCTCCACGCATGTGCCCCGACCAATCTCTAGGATCCGACTAGGTGCCGGCTAGGCCTACTATACGGATTTACAACAAGAGCAGTTCTCTTCCACACCAGTTGCACGGATTTTAGATTTGTGAAATCTGGTGAATTGCGAATGGACCAACGGGTTGGGTGTAATTTTTATTAGTACTTATTCTGAAAATTATTACTTGTTCCAAGAAATTACTGTATTATGTCTTTCTTCTGAAAGGTAAAATATTTTTTTTTTAAAAATAAATAATACTTTTTGATGTGCCTTAATACACCTAGACTTCCTTCATCGGGGAAATATAGTTCATGGCTCGTGATAAAGAACAGCGGGAATGATGTGCCTTTAGTACATCACACCTCAAGACGTCAAGTTCAGTCATCAGAGTACAGATCGTGCATCGGGTCATACCCGATGCACCCTAGCCAATTGATGTAAGTTCGGGTTAGGCACGAAGTCAGAACTCATACAGCCCCGAACTATAGTAACGGCCAGTCCTTACGGAACACATGAACGATCTCGTGCTCCCTCCACCGACAAGAGGTACATGGGCGCCGCCGGTACACTGAAATGCTGACAGGAAGTACAGGGGACCACAAACATATCTCTGATTTCCCGGATCCGTACTACTAACTGGGACTAGGGTTTGGTAAGAAGCCTGAAATGACTCTTTTACCCTTTGCCCTAATCAATAGGTATATATACCTCACATTTG
>JAUEKW010000009.1:381222-392266 GCA_032274785.1 Ajuga reptans
TTCTAGTCTACTTAGGAGATTGGGCCTTTTTAGCCCCTATAATACAATTGTTGACTAAATTGGGCCCTATCCTTGGATGAAGCCCATTCTCTTGTCTCTGGCCCAAAAGCATGCTAGGTGCATCATATTGTAATCTTGTATCAGCTACAATTGAGAAATAAAATATATTTTCCCTACTTCTTATACAAAAGAGGCTTTAGAGTTACCGAAAAGCCCATTTACGGAGCCGTTGCCGCCCGCTGCTGCCTTTGCTCTGCAATCACCAAGATATGGTGATCTGAACATGGATCTGCGAGAGGAGTTGGGGCAGCGGTGGCTACTATGAAATTTTAGTTGCTGCAGAAATTTTCAGATCCCCTTACTGCATAAATCCACTGAAGGCGGTGGTGATAGTTGGGTGGGGGTGTTGGTTGTGGGTTTGGGTGTGGATCTGGAGCGGGGTGGGAGACCGTCGAGCAGTTCTAGAGTCTGGCAGGCGGCAGGGGTAGAGTGCGGCGGCGGTGGGCTGCGGGCGGCGGTGGAGTGAAGAAAAAAGTCGAAGTGGAGAAGAAGCGGAAGAACCAAGAAATAATTCTTATCAAAGATTTTAATAAATAAATAAATAAATGAGTGGAAAAATCACTTTTAACAAATAAATAAGTGGAAGAATTAAAGAATCAAAAGATAATTATTTTATACCGTCAAGAAAATTAAAGATAATTTTTATCAAAGATTTTAATAAATTAAAAATCAAAGATTTTAAATTTTTTTTTTATCAAAAGATAATAATAAATAAGTGGAAAATCACCATAGATTATATTATTTTAATATATTTTTTTTTTTTTGATTGATTTTAATTATTTAGATCTGGTAAAAAAAAATTGTTTTTTTTATTTTTTGTTTTTTTTTTTTGTTTTTTGTTTTTTGTTTTTGAGGTGTCAAGACAGCTAAGTAATGATAGTCCACGTGAGCAATTTGACTGGTTTCCCCCAAATTTGGGGTCACGTGCAAGTCACATGATAATTTCCGGCAACTTAATTGACCGTCGGTGGGATTTGTCCTTAAATTGTACAACATGAAATAGTTACATGATCAAAATTGAATTTATTTAATTTATATGACTAGTTTCGGACAGGCCTTAACTTACAGGACTAGTTTTGAATTTTTCCCATTTAAATAATCGAAAGTAGCTAGTGTGTTCTTTTTTAACATATCATGTAAAAGTACTTCAAATCAATTTTAATTTGAAACTAATTTTATTTCATGTTTCAAAGTATTCAAAATTTTATAATAAGAAGAAGAATCTACATATGTAGTCTTTTGTTCAAAACTTTGAAATATAAAAGTTCTCTTTACATTTTACAATCAAATAAATAAATATTTAAAAATCTAAACGACGCAACTACTCTAAAATTTAATATTTATTAAGAACATATTCAACAGTACAAAAATTAGACCAACAAATTGTTATGTTGTTTCTGATCAAGGGCTGTTATATATAAACTTAAGAGTTATGCTGTTACTTGAGTAAGAATAAATGTATAAGAGGAAAAATGGGGGTCTATTTTGAAATTCAACTCAGCCCAACAAATTGTTATGTTGTTTCTGATCAATAATTTATTTTGCACAAAAAGAAGAAAGAAGAAGTGGCTAAAGATTGGTGTTACCTGGAGGTTGAAGTAAGGAATTGTAATTCACTCTATTTAAGTAAATTGCAGCTAACAAACTAAAAATTGCAGCACCACAAAAGGATTTTTTTCCTTAAAAAACAAGAAAAAATTTGATTCAGTAAAAAAAAAGTGTCTGCGGTTGGAAGAGTTCCTCTAAATACAAAAGTGTTCGGTCAAAGAATATAATTGGAACATGTTTTAAGGTATTTGGCTGGAATGACCAAATATCTCATTTTCACATTTTAAAAGTATTCAGTCGGTATCAATCAAACACTCGAAAATATAACTTTTCTTCGTAGTAGCGTATTTAGAGGAATCGAGGGTGTTAATAGCGGCGGTCGATAGAAATGCTCAAAGGCAACAGATATCTTCGCATGTGATGTTTATTTGCTTCAACAAACAAGATCTTTGTACTCTTAACAAAAAGAAGAATCATCATGTTTTACTCAGTCTTCAGCTTATTTTAAAAAATATTAGTTTACATCACTACTATCAAAACTCATACTACATCCTCTATCTAAACAATGTATTCACCTACCATCCTTACTTTAAGTACAGATAGTTTCCTAGTGATGCAAGTTTCCTATATGGTTACATCAACTCAAAAGTCCTCTTCAGTTTGAGGTAGCCCAACCAAACACAATGCTGTTGATTTTCTTGCATTGCATTGAACTGATACGAACCTCCATCGTCGACATGCTTTGATTTCGTGGAAGTACTGATTAGCCGCCTCTCAAATCAGAGAACTCTTCTACTCAATACAGGTGATTCAAATATCAGTATATCGTTTTCTTTCTTGAAACTGTGTTATGTGCGTGTGTGTGTTTATGTGTATGTACACGCGTGCGCAACTATGAGTTTGAGATAAGTGTGGTTTCTTGTTCCCAGAGATACAAAAAAACATGGACAAGTTTCCAGAAGAGTTTGCTCTGAAGCAAACAGCCCCCAAAATATTTGGCTCAGGGGTGTTCACTGGGGGTGATAAGGTCATTTCAGCCTACGACCTCGTTGAGCAGATGGAATATCTCTACGTTCGTGTTGTCAAAGCCAAAGAACTCCCTGCAAAAGATGTCACAGGCACTTGTGATCCTTACGTGGAAGTGAAGGTCGGTAACTATAAGGGAGTGACCAAGCATTTCGAGAAGAAGGCCAATCCGGAATGGAACCTCGTGTTCGCTTTCGCGCAGGACCAGCTCCAAGCTTCGCATGTGGAGATCGTGGTCAAGGACAAGGACCTCGTGCTGGATGATTTCATAGGCAGGGTCATGTTCGACCTTGTTGATGTCCCAAGGCGGGTCCCGCCTGATAGCCCCCTCGCCCCACAGTGGTACAAGCTGGAGGATAATAAGTCAGGCAACAAGCTGAAGAAAGGTGAAGTCATGGTTGCTGTTTGGAAAGGAACGCAGGCCGACGAGGCCTTCTCTGATGCCTGGCACTCTGACGCGGCCGCCGTTGGAAGTGAGGGTGTTTCGAGGATTCGGGGGAAGGTGTACCTTTCGCCGAGGCTGTGGTACCTTAGAGTCAATATAATTCAGTGCCAAGACTTGATTCCTAGTGACAAAAATAGACCCCCTCAGGTTTGTGTGAAGGTTGTGCATGGGAATCAGGCCTTGAAAACTAAGATTTCTTCAGTGAAGAGTATAAATCCTACCTGGAATGAGGATTTAGTTTTCATAGTGGCGGAGCCATTTGACGAGCCTCTGGTGATTACAGTGGAGGACAGAGTGGCGCCTAACAAGGACGACATCTTAGGAAGATGTCTGATACTGCTCAACACTGTCTCGAGGCGGCTCGACAACAAGCCGGTACCTGCCAAGTGGCACAATCTTGAGAAGCATTTTTTGGCTGAGGGGCAAAAAAAGGAGACCACCAAATTCGCTAGCAAGCTTCATATGAGGATCAGCTTGGATGGTGGTTATCATGTATTGGATGAGTCCACTTATTACAGCAGCGATTTCAGGCCGAGCTCGAAACTGCTCTGGAAATCGAGCATCGGACTCCTTGAGCTGGGGATCATAAGCGCGACAGGGCTGTCGCCAATGAAGACAAAAGACGGGCGAGGAACCACCGATGCATATTGCGTGGCTAAGTACGGCCCCAAGTGGGTCCGGACAAGGACAATCATTGACAGCGGTTCGCCAAAGTGGAATGAACAGTACACTTGGGAAGTGTACGATCCTTGTACGGTGATCACGATTGGTGTGTTCGACAACGGTCATCTGCAAGGTGGGAAGGACATCAGCATTGGCAAGGTTAGGCTTAGACTGTCCACGCTTGAGACAGAGCGTGTTTACACGCACTCGTACCCCCTAATTGTACTGAAACCTTCGGGGGTGAAGAAAACGGGAGAAGTACAGCTGGCAGTGAGATTCTCGTGTACATCGTACCTCAACATGCTGCACAAGTACACTCATCCATTACTGCCCAAGATGCATTATGTTCATCCACTGTCTGTGATCCAGCTGGATATGCTGCGGTATCAGGCGATTCAGATAGTGTCGTCAAGGCTGGGAAGAGCCGAGCCACCGTTGAAGAAAGAGGCAGTGGAGTACATGCTGGACATCGGGTCCCACATCTGGAGTGTGCGAAAGGCTAAAGCTAACTTTGTGAGGATAATGAGCATCATGAGTGGGGTGGTTGCAGTTGCAAAATGGTTTGATCAGATATGCCACTGGAAGAATCCCCTTACAACCATTCTCATTCACATACTGTTTGTGATACTGATACTCTACCCTGAACTGATCTTCCCCACACTATTTCTCTACCTTTTCTTTATTGGGATTTGGAACTACAGGCGGAAACCAAGGCACCCTCCTCACATGGATATTCGGCTCTCCCACGCGGACGCGGTGGGCCCCGACGAACTGGACGAGGAGTTCGACACTTTCCCAACGTCCAAGCCGTCGGAGATTGTACGGATGAGGTACGACCGTCTGAGAAGTATAGGAGGGAGGATACAGACGGTGATCGGTGACGTGGCGATGCAAGGAGAGAGGTTTCAGTATCTGCTGAGTTGGAGAGATCCGAGGGCATCGGCTTTGTTCGTGGGATTCTGCTTCTGTGCTGCCTTTGTGTTGTACGTGACGCCTTTCCAGATAGTGATACTGGTGATGGGGCTCTATGTGTTGAGGCATCCAAAGCTTCGGAGCAAGACTCCACCCATATCTACCAATTTCTTCAAGAGGCTGCCTGCAAGATCAGACCTCATGCTGTAATTATTTGATTAATTTAAGACAGTGTATGCAGCTACTCCTGTATTTATTATTTAAGGATCATGGTCTTTCAATCAAGTATCAATGAGAGAGAGAGAGAGAGAGAGGAAATACCTCTTCATCAAATTTATTGAATCGTTTATGAATTTCCTACCTCAAAGAATCGGCTGATCAGCATACATGTGAGCTAATCCTGATTTTGCTGTTCATAAAATTCTGCAAAACGAAATTTTAGACTTGTACACCTAAAAGAGAGATGATCAACATACTAAATATAGAGGTACTCATTTATAGAAACCCAATTTATTAAATCACAGTTTCTAATATTGGTACAATACTTCAATTCTCAAAATTCTACGGGGGCGATAAGGCAGTTACATTTCCTGATCAAAACTCCACAATACTGTCACGTCCCCAAGTCAGAACAACTAAATGCCGAAGGAATTCAAAAGTTCATGACAATAAAAAAGTCGAAGATTGGTGTTTTTTCGGGGGATAACAAACGCCAACGCCCTTAGAGTTCTAATGAACTCATATAGAAGTGAACAGCTCCTTGTGAGTAGCTTTCGGTAGCCCTACTCAAGAAATGGTGAACCACTTATCTGTTCTCTTTATAGGATCTAAAATATGGTTCTGTCTCTACTCGTCCACTTTTGCACGTTTCGCTGGTGGCGAATCGGATGTGCCAGCAACACTTGCCTCAGGATTTTCAGCAACTCTAGCATCAATTGCCTTTTGTTTTTCTCCTGATGATTTGGCTACTCTATTGGACGGCTCACCTTCTGATTCCTTCTTTTCATCTTCGACTACAGATTTATCTTTGGCAAGAGAATTCTGCACTACATCTGTTAACTCTTTAGAGGGGTTCTCACTGGTGGATGAAGCTCCCTTGACCAGGTCCGTGCCAGACTTGCATTGCTTCTCGAACATCATCTGAAGATATCGCCCCTGTTCTTCTATCCGTAGCTGTAGATTTCTTTGAATCTGCAGAATAAATTTCTATGCATCAGTTTGTGAAGAAAAAGCTTTCTTTCTTTCTTTCTTGAACGGTTCGAGGCATGCAGATTGCTATTTTCATATGCGTGAAAATAGTGAAACCACTAGGCTAATTGGTAAATTGCTTCGTTGAAATTAGAAGTTACTGTATATGTTTCAACTCTCTATAACACGCCATCTACTGACAAACAAACCTAGTAGCATCATTCATCTTGAGAATATTCATCATAAAGGAAAAAGTTCATACCTCAAGCTGTTCATGAAGTCGCTTTTGGACTTCCATCTGCAACCGAAGAGCTTCAGTAATCTCAATACCCCTGTTTTTAAACCACAGACAGATGCATAATTGTCAAAAAGAATAATAATAAACATACAGTGTCGAAAGAAAAAGCATTAAATTATCAAGCTTTGCATTTTATCAAAATTTCGCACATTTCAAGAACATTACTTTTCCTTATTGATCAACTCTACATTAAGCCTTGCTTGTGTGGAATTTACTCTACTCTTGCAAAACCAAAAGTCTAGACCCCTCACATGTTTATGAGGAATATTGGATTACGCATTAGAGTGAAACGCACCTCAACTCCTTGTTCCTTGCATATGTTCATACCACCGCATTGATACATATCTATTCTTACCAAGCAATCCCAACTTATGCATTCATTCTTTTACAGAACATGAAAACTTCATCAGGATTAATAGTTATATATCCAAAACAGCAGGTCAAAGGAGTGCACATGGTTTGATAGGAGGCTAACAGGAGAAAAAGAGGGTTTTATGCTATTTGGAAGCGGTTAAGCTGCCAATCTCAAAAAATTCAATGTGGTCCGATCAAGCTATCATAATTCGTCAGATTTAGCAGTAAGTTCAATCTTTTTGTAACGGCTGGTAAGAATTGCTCTAAACTAGGGCATTCAGAAAAGAGAGTATGATGGAATTAGTCAACACATCCAGACAATTTTAAATCCAAAAGATATATCTGTAGAGGCATAATGCAACAACTCACGTTTTTAAGTCCAAGGATGACAATTCGTCAATGGAGGCAGATTTATTCTCTGCAGATTCTGCAAAAAAGGGTAAAATAATACGTTTTCTCTTAGGCCATGACACTATTAGTCTATTTGATGCACATTAATTCATATAGAGAAGTCAATATAAAAGCTGAAGAAAGAGTAGACCTGTATTTGCAGTTATCAATAAGTGAAACATAAGAGAACAATAACTCGGTTAACAAATGTAAGGCGTATTTTACTACCCAAAGCCATTCCATGCGTTTTATCTATCTACTTGTACACACTTTTGTTCAAAAAGAAGAAAACAAATTACTGTTGATTCTAAAATTGGGCCGGCGAACAAAAGTAAACGTGCTTCTGTTGCAGTTAAAAAAAAAAAGGAAAAAGTAATTAAGGGTTACATTAAGTTGTGGTATTCAGAAGAAAACATGAATTGAAATCAAACAGGGCAGGTTGACACTGCATCACAGAGAAAAAAGAAATACGACTTGCACATCAATTTCACTTTCATGTTGCAAGAATTAGCAGATATATAGCTTCATTATTATGATTTTACTTCTAACAAAGGGAATGATTCCAAAAACATGGACACCATAGAAGTTACAGAAAAAAAGCATCGCGAAATCTTGTGGCACACCTTCAGTTGTTTCTGGTTTGTATCGAGCTGTTCGGTACTTCTGCAGTTCAGGAAACATGTTTAAGAAGAGTTAGAAGTCCAATACAGGTTTGGGGAAACCCATTACTGAATACTACATACCTGTAGATGGCTTTTTACATGATAGATGGTCAGTCCTTCAACTTTCATTAATTTCAGAACACCCTTGGGAGTAGCTCCTACAAAATAAAATGATTGATGTAAGTGCCAGGCAAATAATTTTATACCATGTCAATGTGAGGCATTGAAGCAAGATGAGTAAAATTACTTTCACTGCCACCAAGCTTGTTGACTGCTTCCACAAAGGCTTCATGAAGTTCTGGTGTCCAACGCATGCGTTGTTTTCCTGGAGCAGCATTTGATGATGAATGACCACCACTGGTGCAATTTTCTCCAGGTGTACCTGGGAGCTGTTGTGGTATATGTGGCTGCTGTGTTGAGATATTTGTTGACTGTTGTGAAATCTGTCGGCAAACGAAAGGAAAAATAAAAACTAATATAAATTTTTTCCATAGATTCTGTTGAATGGAGACAGATAAAAGCATGCTAGAGGACTCGAGCTAAGATATATAATCTCCACCTTTGGTTGTGGATCTGCAACACCAGCATCAACTAGAAGCCCATTCCAATCAGTAGTTAAAGGATCATTGTCAGTAATAAGCTGATCAGCCCAATCCTGCCAATCATTTGGTTTACTGAAATCATCAGATGGGATGGTGATGCCACCATTGGTGCTACCATACAACTGACCACCCTGAGTTGTCGTACTCATTGGAAAATCGAGAAAATCAGGCAGGGTATCGTTGCACCAAGACTCATTGTTTTCTTTGTTAAAATGACTTGATGCAGTGGATTGAAGAATTTGAGAATCAACAGGATGTTGTAATATAGCTGATTTTCCACTACTAGTTGATTGAGAAATGAAAGGGGACTGCCTTGGATGCTTTTCTTGTTGTTGGACAGATGAAAAATGAAGATCAGTAGAAAATCCTGAAGAAGAAGAAAAGATATGTCCAACAACCCCACTGCCAGAAGATAACTGTGAAACAACAGATGGAGGTCGTTGCATGATCTCCCTGTTTAAAGAAACATTCTGCGGTTGAGAAAATCTTGGATATGTCTCTTCCAGAGCAGTTGGAAGAACAGGAAATGAAGCAGATAGAGATGCTGAGACCCCAATGTTACTCATTTGTCTTGGGCCTGATCTTTGAATAGACAAAGCAGGTTTTGCGTCCATTGATGGCTTGTGCAAACAACAGCTATCTGCAAGTATGAGAAACCAGCAGCTTCTTTAGTAGCCTATTTAATTTATGCCAAAAACACCCATCAAACTCAAATGTGAAGAAGTAAAGAAGAACATATACAACGGTCACTAAAATAAATGCATTAGAAAATTGTAAATCACGATTGGTGTTGGACGATTCATAAAATTCTGAACAAGAGATCTTCTCCGTGCAGGCTAGCAAACCAGAGAAGATATCAAAGATGTAATATATACAGAGGTTGCAACCAGATTCATCATGGAACACAAAACATAACATTTCTATTGGCAAAACCGCTACCTAAAGAGGATAGGGACAGTACTAAAGTGGTGGTCTTGACAAAAATGTGTCTAGCTATAGGTTAATAACTCCATTCTGCACATACCAACAATCTGTCATGGATTTACCATTCTGGTTTAGCTTAGTAAAAGTTCCACGTTTAAGTATAACTTGATCATCTGCTTCTATGCTGCTCTAACATCACCTTCTAACGGCACATTCTAACAAGTTAAAGCACCAATTGTTAGGAGCGGACGGCCAACACCCGGAAGTCACAAAAGAATATGCTTGGCTCTTATTGGAAATCCATTCAATGATCTTATATGGACAACCTTTATTCTACATGACAAGAAAGCTTATCGATCAAGCTATCCCTTCAGCTAGACTGCCTATTTCTGAACATGCTAATAGTTTCATTATACTTTCAAGCCAAGGAGTTCTAAAGAATTAGTAATAATATTTTTTCACATCACACCCATCACTAGACAATAAATTACGAACCCGAACCTTGCACCAAGATTATTGCATTATTTTAAAACAACAAAAGAGGTACTAAAACTTGAGAGATCATAAGTTTTGGCTGCAATACATTTGTTCTAAAGTAGATACCAATATCTACTTGATACATTCAAAATGTCCATCCACAAAAGCAGTATCCTGGCTTATAACATGCTGCTGCAGTACTACGCTAGCAATTTATGTGAACTGCTCATTTTTTGCACAAGAAATAGCCAGCAGCAGCACCACACCAGGACCATATTCAACATCTTCAGCAATACAAATTAATGCCGTTTTCTAGTTCAAAATACATGAACTCAAAAAGAAGTGATTTCAAGATTCTAATGCTCCTAACTAGACCAAAGTCAAGGAAATCAATGAAAAACGGGTTACAAAAGAAAAATTAATTATCTGATATGAATATCCTATACTCAGATCATGTATAAGAACCAATCTACACCAATTGCAAATTACCATAAATCAGAATTTACAAAACAGTGAAAGCGTATATCTGGATAAGATTCATAGATTATCCCTCTCAAAAAAAAATTAAATAAATAGAAGACACTAATTTCAGAAAATTCAGATAAAATTAAAACTAAAAAAAAAAATTGAAAAAAACAATCGGAAGCAAATTCATGAAGCTCTTACCAGAAAATCACGAAAGCAACGCAATTGAAAAATGAAGAGAAGGCACAATCCCTTGATGGATGAGCAAAAAGTATAGGACACATGAACAAGTGCGTATTTTGACGTGGTGTTTACTGGTAGATTGGGAATCGGCCTTTTGTGGGAGGTTCCGTCACCGGCGTGTGGTGTCGCCAAAAGGAATTGTACGGTGGCGAGTGCGCTTTTATTTTGCTTTCTTCTATTTTGAGTTTGGCCTCTTTCAATTATTTTATACTCCGAGCATATATCTTCCCCACGCGCATTCTCTGGCGCGTGTGTAATACTGCTTACTGCCTACGAATAAATTCTGGAACTCACGTAGCAGTAGGGGTGCAAACGGGTTCGGTTGCAGGTTGCGGGTCGGGTTGAGACCTAGTTATTACGAACTTTTTCTCAATCCTAACCCGGCCCACAACCTGAACGGGTTTGAGATTCACAACCCTAAACCAACCTGTTCGGGTTGGATTTGGATCCTCTGCTGGGGGCCAAACCCAGCAGAGGTGCTGGGGGCAAAAACTAGAGATGTCAATAAGGGCCGGCCCGGCCCTACCCGGCCCAAGTCCTAAAAAGCCCTAGCCCTAAAGGGCCAGGGCTAAAAGCCCTGATGCAAAATGGGCCTTGAAAATCGAGGCCCGGGCCGGGCCAGGGCCAAGCCCTATAAGTTCTAATCTTATATTTTTCCTTCTCTTTTCTCAAATACCAAAATCAACACGTTTAAATTTCACGAAAAAAATGAGATAATAAAAGCATTCCAAAATATTAGCAACCAAGTCCTAATATTAATATAAAAACAGAAAACAAAAACTAAGTA
>JAUEKW010000009.1:397089-409012 GCA_032274785.1 Ajuga reptans
AAAATTGACTAAGTAAACGGTAACAATATAAAACAACGACACAAAATACACACACATTACTTATACATGTCCATAAAACAAGTTAGGAACTTGAAAAACAATTCACCAAAAGTTTACAAATATGCCTAATTTTATATATACCCTAATTTTTATTTTTATTTTTTTAAAGAAACGGGTTGCGAGTTGACTCAACCCAACCCATTTTCTTTTCGTGTCATTCGGGTTCAATCCATTTTTTACCTAAACTCATTTTGAATCAATCCTAACCCTCAATTTTTGGGTTCGATTGTATAGAATTATTCGGATCGTGACAGAGATTGTCCCGCCTACTACGGGGACAAAAATGGATTGATGGAAGGACAAGTAGGTGAAAAACATAAAAATGATGGATGTGAGTTAAGAGGAAATGGGTAAGGTTCGATGGTTCCCGGGACTCAGTTTGTTGGTACAAAAACAGCAAAGCAAACGAAGGTGGGTCCCGACCAGTTTGGAGAAATCTATGATGCTGTCCCCGACAACCCCGAACAACCTTCTTTCCCACTCCCCCTCTCTTTTTACCCAAACTCAATCCAAACCCCCCTCAATTTTCTCTCCCAATTCCGATGAATAACTCTCTTCTTCACGGCGGCGCTGTGAATTCAGTACAGGACAATAACGCGGTGATGTCATCTGAGGAATCTTCTTCCTACCCCGATGACTCCGAGTTGGAACTCGGACTCGGACTCAGTCTTGGCGGGGGCGGAGGTGTTTCTTGGGATCACTACGCCAGAATATTGACTGCTAAAGATTTTCCTACTAAAACTTCTTCTTCGTCTTCGTCGTCGTCTTCTTCGGTTACTAAAGCTAATACAAATGGCTCTTCTGGCACCAAAAGAACTGCTGACTCACCCTGTTCGCCCCCCGCCCGTTCTGCGATCAGGTATTCTCGATTTAATCTCACCAACTTTTTTTTCTTTCTATAAACGAATTGGGGTTTTTTCTTACCGCATTTACTGAAGCTTGTTCTGTTCTTGGTGGGATATAATCTTCTATTATTAGATATATTAAGTTCTTGCAAGATTGGGTCTTTATTCCGCGAATGAAATTTCCTTTTTTGGGTAATTGTCAATTGTTAGGAGAAGTACGAAATTTTCCCTATTTTTCTTGTAGATTCCTTCTTTTTTCCCCTAATTTGGCTGCCTCTGGTTGTTAATATGAACCGGCTGCAGCTGATGTTGCATTATCATTATCATTATTATTATTTAAATTAGTAAAATACATTCTTGAAGATTTGTTACAACATTTAGTAGTTATTTCTGTGAGGCTTTCAGTTGGAACAACTAATTCATATCAATCTTGTGAACATAAGATTGATCTCACCTTTTCCCAAAAAAGAAAATGCTCCCCCCGTTCCCAAATAAAAGTCGTTTTAGATTTTGAGGGAGAAATTAAGAATTCATGAAATTGACAAATATGCCCCTATGCAATCTATCTTAATTATCTAAAATTCCTTTTTTAAAGATATTTTTAGGGAGATTTATTGGGATATATCCAAGGCCAATATTGGAAAAAATGTGGTTATCTTGCTAAATGACTTGTTTTTGGTACAAAGCGATTTTTCTGAAACAACTTTTATTTGTTAACGGAGGGAGTATATATATGTAAAAGGTTGTTCTTTGGTATATTGCTTCATGTGTCTATATGTTCTAAAGGTATGATTTGTTTATTTTTTTTGGTTATACACAATGTTTTGTTTCCTTATAGATAATTCTTTATGCATATTTTATTCTTCTTTTCATAGAAATTGAACTGATAATAGATGGTAAATGTATCTCAGATGTAATCTCCATTGGGACTTTAACATTTTCTTCTGCAATTTATTGAAAAAGCAGTCAGGTTGTTGGATGGCCTCCTGTCCGAACATATAGAATGATCAGCTTAACGAACCACGCAAAATCATCAGTCACTGAAGAATTCTTCTTGGCTTCCGACAAATGCAACAACGCTGTCTCGGACAAGACAATAAATCAAGGTGGCAAAACGAGTAACAATGTCACAAAGGAAAAAGGACAGGTGAAAACATCTTTGTTCGTAAAGGTGAACATGGACGGCCTCCCAATAGGAAGAAAAGTTGATCTGAATGCTCATAGCTGCTATGAGACTTTAGTTCATGCGCTGGATGACATGTTTACGCCCAATGCATCAGTTGGGGCTAGACGTAATTCTCTCTCCTCTTATTTGATCTGAAAAAGAACTGTTCACTTTCTATCTTCTCTGGTGTATTTATTCATCATTTGTGAAGGTTTAAGATTTTGCTCCCTCCGATCCGATCCTAAATACTTGTCGTTTTGGACTTCATTGGAAAAATTAAGAAGCCCCAGAAATGGACAAATACGCCCCTATATTCTCTCTCTCCCCCATTCAATCCCTTCTTTCTTCTCTTATAGTTTTGCTTTATACTAGGAATCATATTAGAAGAACAATGTTTTTTTTTTTGTTGCTAGAATGACAAGCAATTACGAGCAAAATAATTTCTCTAAAAAATGACAAGTATTTAGGGTCGGAGGGATCACTAATTTGGTGTAAGTAAAACTCTGAGGATCTCTTAGCTTATCTTCTTCTGAATAAATCAGGTGGAAAACCTATGAGATTGTTGGATGGTTCGTCCGACTTTGTGCTCACCTACGAGGACAAAGAAGGAGATTGGATGCTCGTTGGCGATGTCCCCTGGAAGTATGTCCTCTGTACTGCTTTTATAAATGGTTTATTATGAATTACATTTTCTTAAGCTGTAAAATATTCTAATGCTATACTAGTACTTCTTAAACTTTCTTTTCTGTGATATTACACCAACGGTCTCATGGATTCCTTTCTTTCGATCAGGATATTTTTGAACTCTGTGAGGAGACTTCGTATCATGAGGACGACTGGCGCTAATGGACTTGGTACGGTTGCACGCACCTGCCCACTTGATTATTTAGTTATGTATTTTAATACTGTTAAATTTTCGTTTTCTTTTGTTTGCAGCACCAGGATCTCAAGAGAGGAACGGGAGATAGTCGGGTGGCACCCTCTAGAAGCACGGAGCAGTTTAAATATTGATGCTATACAACAGCAGCAAAAAAGATTGAGGCAACTATCTGTCCTGGTTCCTTTTGCCTGAATGGTTTTGGTCTCTTTTACGTCTTATAACCAATAATATTTGGACACATCATATACCCCGATCCCCAGGAGTGCACCTGCATCTGTACGATGCAGATGCACTTCCCTTTTGTGTTTGGTAGGTAAGCATACTGGGCATTGCCACTAGGTACACTGTAAGTATGGAAGTGGCAAGTTGTTCGATTTTTTGGCTTTGATCTCACGAACTGCTAAAATTCTACGCGTGTTAATGAAAGAAAGTATTTTTCTTGCTTTTGTACAAGGCTGGTGGCGTTCTGATGTTGTGTTTCCCTCGTTTAATTTATTCCAACGCGTTCTTGTATTTGATTTTGTTGAGGTTTGTGTGAAATAATTGAGGAGGGTTGTAATAACAGAATCGTTGCCTTATTTTTGTGAGATGGAGCGAGTACAGAGTACTTAGTTTAAGAGTTTCAAATGCTGGAAAACAATATCTTCTCATGTAGCCTCTAATCTTTGATACGTTATGTAAGAACTTACAACAAGATTACAAAAAAAAAGTAAAAGAAAAACTAGGTACAGATGAGAAAAACCAAAAAAGGTTTTACTCACAGATGACTGTTTGCAGGTGAAGTGTAAGCACTGGTTTGTCCTTGTTAGCAGTAGCATTATCTCGATTGTTACTACCACTACTACTACGTTTTCTTCGGGGCTTTGCTCCTTCGAGCATTGGTACGACATCTCTCATCGAAGGCCTGTCCTTTGGCAGCTTCGCCGTGCAATTCTTGGCTCAAGATTTGCATCGAGCTTTACATCTCTGTGACTGTGAATCACCGGCGGACGACAATCATGGTGGAGATAAGCGAGCCCTTGTGCAATATTGAATTTTTGAAATTCACCGAAGATAGGCATGAGATCACCTGTTACGTATAATTAAAAAAGAGTTCAATTGGAGCCTAATTTCGATCCTGGTGAATAATTTTACATTTTTTTAAACAGTAAACTGGAATATTTTCCATGTATCATACAAAAATAGTGATGGGCCATGGTACAAAACAGGATCCAGCAACCGGTAGCCCAGCCCATCTCCATAAAAAGGATTATCCTGCCACGTGTCTAAAAGGAAAAGATTTGCGGGCAACTGCAGAACGCAGTCTACTGTCCAAAGACTCCAAACTGCTGGAAATCTCTCTCTCTCTCATCCAATCCTTTTGAAAAGGCTAAGAATGTTTTCCAAGTGAATGGTTATCCTCATTACACACCATCCATCCATCCCCCTTCACTCTCCACACCATATCCCCTACATATTCTCTCTCCTCTCTCTCTCTAGATATTTGTAGAGAGGATGGCAGCAGCACTGCAGTCTTTGGGTTTCTCTCCTCCAATCTCTTGTTCTTCCCACCAGCCCCACTTTCTTCCAGGTACTTTCTTGTTCATACTCTTATAATATGGTGTGGCATTTCGCAATTGAGATGAAATTTGTAGTCATTTTCATTCATAATCACAATGTTCCGATTTCTTTAAACTATCAAATGTAAACAACAGTTGGAGTTTGTACTGTTGAGCAATTTGTGTAAGAAAGGGGAATTGAGTCTTAACAAATGTCTATTTTGATCCTTTGTGGTATGTTTAAAGCTTTAATCTTGATCCCATTTACACTCCCTTGTTCTTTTGGTCATAGCTTCTACAGTTATTCTGTAATGCACACAATTTGACTAGTCTTTCTCAGTCTGTCCCATCCAAAATTGAATCTTAAATGAAACTATGTACCATCAACTCTAAAATAATGAATCATGAATAGAAAATATGTCCTTGTCCCAAACTATAAACCCTAAACATAGAATCAGGAACCCAGAACTCACTTAACCACAAAAAATAATTGATTTTTTTTTTTAGTAAGACACTGGTGGGACACGGTAAAAGGTGGGGCAGAGGATCCCATGTGAGCGAAACCGATTATAGTCCAAACATGATCCCGGAAATACAAATTTATTTAGATAGAAAAAATTGATCACAAGTGCAATAAAGTGACTTTTGTTTATCACACTTTCACGTATGGAACCTGCAGAATTCCTACAAAAATACTTCCCTTACTGTTGATTGTGAAGATTTTACCAACCAAGTGATGTCTAATGTTGTGACAGCATATTGTAGTGGAAATGTAGACACATTTAATTTAACGATATAGGAAACCTCTGTTCGTTTCAGTCTTCTGTCATTGACGAGAGTTGTGCACTCATACAACTTTTGGATATACACTGATTAGAACTATCTTCTGACCTAATCAATTAGTTTGAATAATCTAATGGTGGAACGTGATCTCGTGATGATGTCTTGAAGCCTCCTCTCACGAAGAGTGTTCTGAATAGGTAATAACAAGAACAACTGATATCAGGTCTATTTTCTCTCGAGTACAATCCTAATTGAGATTCTGTTTCCTATACACAGATCTTCTGTGAAACTGTTGGAACGAATATTGCCAAAACAATATGCAGATATATCATACATATCTGAAGTTTAAAACAATCAAAGTGTTCTGCCGAAAATGACAATATGTTCAACGAACAGTTCCTAACAATTGGATGGAAAGTGACCTTCATGTCGTTGATTAACTTCGATTATAATTGTTTCTGAGTTCCATCATATGCATACTCCCGAACAATTTGAGTTTCCGACATATGTCGATCACTTACTACTACTATCTTTCTTCAAATGATCAAATTACTAACCCCTAGTGTTTTTTTTTCCTTTTCAAATAGGCTTGTCGATAGGAAGTGTACACTCTAGTGCAAGCTCAGCATTCAATGGCCAATCTCTGCACCTACCGCGCTCAAGTTTGCCCAAACATGACCAAATACATAATATCCGGAGGCTAAGTGTTATGATGGTGAAACCAACGATTCAGTTCATTCAGGGGACTGATGAACAAACACTCCCAGATGTGAGGCTAACCAAATCGAGGGATGGAACCAATGGAATGGCCATATTCACATTTAGTGAACCATCCGTTTTTGACTCATCTAGCACAGTTGGTGATATTACGGGTTTCTACATGATTGATGAGGAAGGAGTGCTTCAATCAGTTGATGTGAATGCAAAGTTTGTCAACGGGAAACCTGCTGGAATTGAGGCTAAATATATCATGCGAACTCCAAGAGAGTGGGACCGGTTCATGAGATTCATGGAGCGGTACGCCAATGCAAACGGATTGTCATTCGTTAAAAAATGAAGCAGCCCCGGTGCATATCTTTTTCCTCGTAGTTTTTCTAAATTGGTATGAGAGATATTGGTGAAGTAATTATATTTCATTTGATGCTTGATTTTTTCACAGAAATGAAGGATTGTGTGCTTACTTGCTTTCTCTTTCTGACATATCAAACCATTTCTTTAAATATTTTTTTATTTTTTTATATTTACTTCAACAAATTTGTAAAAGTAATGAAACTGAAAACTCTTTTATTCTCCAATTGTATAATGGACTTTCTCTAGTCATAATAGAGAAAGTAAGTTCTTAGCCTTAGAGTACAAAGCTGGATAGATTTCTTGAATTTTTATCTAAATCTCAAATACTAAAATGATAATAAAATCTGTTACTGTTAAATACTTCACTACAGCAGTCAAATTTTCTTTTCCAGTTTTCACTTTGTTGATGACCATGTTACTGCTACTGGACTTCGAACCCTGTTATGACTGCTTCGATTCACCCACGCCAGATACCCGTCTGCAAAACTCGTATTCTTGTCCTTGATTCTCTTCTTCGATATAAACCAAACTCTGTAGCTCAATGTTTGATTCACATGTTTGAATATCAGACGGCGTGGTCTTACTCTCACGCTGACTCCCTCGGGTGCCTTTATTTCCAACGAGTAAATGGAATTTGGGGCCCCCACATTCGTTACCTGTCTTTTTACCATTTTTTTCGTCTCGCCATTTCTGAATATTACAGAAAATGAGGGGTAATTGAGGCTAAAACCCCTCTTCTTCCTCGACATTTCCTCACAACTCACATTCCTGAGGGTAATGCTGAATATTTCTGATCTTTTGTATCCAAGAGAGCAAAGATGCGTAACGTGATCGTCTGGTTTGATGTCGTATATCAATCCTGGATTTATGGCCTTTTCAGGATTCACTTGCCCCGCTCCCGTTGCAAACAGCGCAGCAGGTTTGTATCCATCCATTATCGGTTTTCCTGTAAAATCGTACATATCTGCAGTCGTCATGAGTGCAGATTTGATTGCAGCTGGTGACCAGTTCGGATAAGCCGAGTGAAGCAGCGCTGCGAGCCCACTCACATGGGGACATGCCATGGAAGTCCCTGACATGACAGTGAAGTTCACTCTTCTAGAATCTTCCGGAAGGGCACTCGGGCCGAGATTCTGCGGCCATGCAGCTATGATGTTGACCCCCGGTGCAATCATATCCGGTTTCAGAATCGAAGGATCGGTGAAACTTGGCCCTCTTGACGAAAACTGCGCCACTGCAGGTGCTCTGTAGTTTCCGATGACAGTTCCTCCGAAGATGATTCTTGCTTTAGGTCTTTTCGTTGAGTTTACGTACTCTTTCAGCTGATATGCCTCGTCCGAACCTATCAATGTTGCCGGAAGAACATGAACATCTACTGAGTCTTCTTCCAGATTTATCTCTGTGTTGGTCAGAATCATTGCAGCTCCACCAGCTTCCTTCACTATCTCGCCTTTCTCGGCCCTGCCGTTCACACCACGGTCGCAAATGACCATCTTACCCCTTACCTCTGCTCTTGGAAGAGACCCTCTGAGACAAAACTCACTTCCCTTATTCCCACCTGTGATATAAACCAACTCAAGCTCTTTCTCAGCAGCTGCAATACCCTTCCCAGGGTACATGGATTCCCCGTAGAAATATCTCCCGTTGCCAAGTCGAACTATGGCCGGAAACCTTCGGTTGAGTGTGCTTGCACCAACGGTAGCAATCCAAGGAGCCTCGTTGGCAACCGAATTCTGGATTGGCCCGTTATTGCCCGCAGCACATATAACCGATATCCCATGTTCCATCGCTCGGAAACTGCCGATGGCGATAGTGTCCTCGTAAAGAGGCACTGGAAAGCCACCTAACGAGAGAGACAGCACGTCAACGTTGTCTCTAATGGCTACGTCCATTGCTGCAAGAATGTCGGAGCTATAACAGCCACTGAACCAGCACACTTTATAAACGGCAATATGCGCACCGGGGGCCATTCCTCGGGCCTCACCACCTCCGTTTCCAAGCACGTTAGCCATCGGAACCGGAGCTCCGCCGGCAGTGGAGGCCGTGTGGGTTCCATGACCGTGGGAATCGCGGGCCGAAACGTATTCGATCACGGTGTCGGGTGATGACGTCAGCGAGGCCACGCGATGGCCTTTGCTGAAGTACCTAGCACCAATGAGCTTCCTGTTACAACTTGAAGCATTGAAGTCCTGTCCTTGTTGGCATATCCCTTTCCATTTCGAAGGGACCGGAGGCATCCCACGATCGTCGAAACTCGGGCTTTCAGGCCAAACCCCGGTATCGAGCAAACCGATAATCGACCCTCGCCCGAATTCGGACTTGGCCCAAGCACCACCTTCTCTTGTTGGGCTTAGGCCCAAGAACTTGTAAGAATAAGTAGTGTGAATTTCAAGCCTCCTATCAGCTCTGACTGCTACAACTTCTCGCAACTTCTTCAACATCTCAACCTCCGACGAAGAGAGTTGAGCAGCAAAGCCTTCAAAGGCGGAGCTGTAAGAATACAACAGCCGCATTGACAAATCCTCCTCTGTGGAAACTGTCTTATCAAGAAAAGAAAGGTGCCAGTGTAGCCTGGAGCGGAAGACCGAACGCGTTCGCCCCTCGGGATGGAGCTGAACAATGTAGGTCTGCAAATCGTGTGCATGTGAAGAAAGAAAGTGTAACAAAAACACGGAGAGAAAGAGTGGAGTAGTTTTGAGTCCCATGTTGTAAGAAAGGGGGTGTTGTTTCGTATCGGTGCATGTTTTTTCGGGTCGAGACGAAGGGGTATTTGAAGGTGAAGAAGCTCGTGAAAATTAAGAGGTGTCTTCCTCACGAGGGGAGCAGAGAGAGCCTTTGAGGAGAGTGGGATTTTCACGAGAACTGTTGGTCAAATTTAAGACACTGTGGTACTCTGTTTTTTCAAATACTTCACCCATGGCCATAATTGTTATTGTTTGTCAACGTTGTATAGTTTTGTATTATCTTGAGGTGCCCTACATACGTAGGGTATGCAAATCTTACAACCCCACAACATTTGGGATATGCCCTAGCCCTGCTATACAAGGAAATAGAATTTACCTGCTTCACCATCAAGAATCAACCCCATCTATCTCTCACATCATTCTTACTTCTCATGCTTCAATTTGATAATGATGTGTTAATTTGCCGCAAAAATGGGCTTATAGTTAATTTTACACTGATTAAGAAATAGTAGTTAAAATATTGTTTTACTTTTATATTTTTATATCACATTTATTATTTATTAGTTGTTGTGGAGAATATTAATACATATTAACTGGGGTAAACATAGAAATGGACAATTCTTGATTGCTTAATATAGGAAGGAGGTTATCTCTGTGGGATGGTTAAAATAGAAACCAAGTCTGAAACGGAGGGAGTAACACTTTTCAGAAAATGAAAGAGGTAGTAGGAGTTGGTTCCGCAAGAGGTAAAAGAAGTAGCACTTTGTAATATTATCAAACTTCTAATATTAATGTTTGAATTTATTTGATTATTAATCAAATCGAGTTTGAACGAGCTTTAATCGAGTCGAACACGAGTCGAACTGGAGTACTTTGATATTTTTGCGCTTGTTTAACTTTTTTTTACTGATCGAGCTTGAGATCGAGTCAAACTTGAGATTTTTCAAACGTAAAAGCATGTCCAAACTTGTTTCATATTTTTATTAGAATATAGTTCAAACGAGTTTTTAACAGACGATTTCAAATCAAATATCAAGTAATTTAGTTTGATTTTCAGCCGAATGAGCAAAGATGTTGGAGTTGCTAATTCATTCATTTAAAGCCACATAGCTAAGACAACTTGTCTTGAGTTTAACTAATCTGATCAAATCTAAAAATAACTAACATTATAAGAGTAAAATATATATTTAGTGAGTGATGAAACAAAAAATATTTTAGAGAGGGCCTAAGTCCTTGAAAGATGCAAATTTATGAGACGGGTGTAACATTAATTAAGACGCTCTGGTTGTGTGGGCTGCACGTGCCGCCTGTGCACCCATACCACATACATATATGCTCATCTTTGTATCAGTGCATATTACTTTATCCGTTCCATAAAAAAAATTATATTTCAATTTTTTTTTAGAATAAGAGTACTGTTTCGAATGTTAATGTCTCATTTTCTTAGTCTATGTAAAAAAACTTTAAAATCTTCATTTCACGAATTACTTATATATGATTGAATATGTCAAATCAAGAAAAAAAAACCCGCTTAAGTAAAACTTATGATTTTTGGAGAGTTGTACCTTCATTAAATTGACTAAGAATAAATAATTATACTTTTATAAATACTAGATATCCGTCCGTGCTATGCACATGTTAGATTTCTTCTTCTATTATATTTTCATTTTTTTAATATAAAGGGATATATGTATATTAATTGAATTTAAAATAATTAATGCATAACATATTATAAAATACTTGTATGCACTATTGTATCATAATGGAAAATTGTTTGATATCACAAAAAGACATTAAATGTTACTAAACAACGCAAAGTACAAAGTAAAGAAAAATACTAAAAACAAAAGGTTCGCGAACACCTCCCTATATAAAATATTAACAATTAAATGCCTTTTTGTCTCTCTCAATCGCATATAAGTATCTTTAACCCACATCGACTTGTGACTCGTGACAAAGTAACATACAACTGCCCATGACTGAATACTGGTACTCGCGAGAATAGACCCACATGAAAAAATGATTATCCTGGACTCTTATTGCTTGTAATAACATATGAAACAGTAAGAGAAAACTGAAGACGTTCAAATTTGAAAGGGACTATGATACAATAAATAAATGATAAATACATTAGTGTAATAAAAGGGTCCATTAAAAATGGATGCTTAAATAAATACAAATCTAATAGTAATGGCCCAATAAACATAAACTAATTACAATAGCCCATTAAGCATTTTTTTTTAAGAGGAAACAATGGCCCTATAAACATAAGCTAATTACAATAGCCCTTTAAACATTTTTTTTAAAAGAGGAAACAATAGCCCATTAAACATTTTTTAAAAGAGAAAACAATGACCCAATAAACATAAGCTAATTGCAATAGCCCATTAAATATTTTTTAAAGAAACAATGGCCCAATTAAAATTAAATATAAATAATAGAATATTAATATAAGGGAGATGATACAAAATAGCCTTTGGTGTAACTTTCAGTATAATTTTGTCACTTTTATAACTTTTGGATAATTTTAGCCTTTTTCGTGGCAAATAAAAATTACTTGCCACGAAAAATGCATTTTTCGTGGCAAATATGTGATTTTTTGCTATGAAAAATATATTTTCGTGGCAAAATTATTTGCCACGAAAAATTATTTGTCACGAAAAAGGCTAAAATTATCCAAAAGTTACAAGAAGACTAAAATTATGCTAAAAGTTACACCAAAGGCTATTTTGACCTATTTTCACTTAATATAATGTTAAAGTGAAAAGAGAGAAATAAGGAGAACGGAGAAGACAAGAATAAGCGTGAAAAGTCCCTTCCATTATTCCATAAGGAGTCCCTTTTATAAGAGTACAATCTAGGATTTAGTAAAACATGGAATAAAGTGAAAAGTCTAA
>JAUEKW010000009.1:423783-440693 GCA_032274785.1 Ajuga reptans
ATCAGGCCAAAAGGGCCGGATTCCATGTAAGGGTTAATATGGCCGAAAGCCCGGGCCCCCGTTATATCTCGGACATATAACGTCCGATTAGCCCTGATATGTAATTTAGTAACCCCTAATCTAACCTACCAAATGAGCCCAGAGTAGACAAAATTGAAGACAACAATAACCCATCGATCAAGCTAAAACCCATTATCTTCTCATTTCTTCTTCCCCCTTTGGATGTAGCGCTAGTGTTTTCCGAACCTGGGTCTATGAAAAAAGCACAGATCGTGATGGAATCCCACGCCTACTAAAACAAGTTCAAAGGTAAATCTTTGCCGGCCCCATATTCATGTTTCTTTTCTCATGGGTTCTCTCTCTACAATTTTGAGACTTTCATATTCTTCGTTTTATTTTTTTATTTCTGGAGATGTTTTTAATGATGACTTTTTCTATTTTCGGAGATGAGTTTAATAATTCCTTTTCTATTTTTTCTTTTCTTTTCTTCTTCGTCTGTACAAGTTTGAATAATTTTTATGTTTGGCTTGTTCGAATAATTGAATCAAATCCGGCCTTGTTTGAATCTGGTATAATTTTGTTGGGTAATAAGTTCGATCAATGTGTTCCTAATTTAGTATTATGGTTAGGTATGACTTATATCTGTGGTAATTTTTAGATTCATGGTTCACTTTTTTTTTTTTTTTTTTTTCTATATGTATACAGAATGTATATTTTGCCTGTGTAAGTTGTTTTTGGCAAATGCCAATTGGTTTGAGTAACCCATTTTTCAGTGAATTTGTATGATTCTTACCATGAAGTAGGAGTGTACAATGATTATTTTAAAAACTGTCAATCTTTTGAAATGCATTGATTGGTTAGTCAAATGTATTTGTTACTTCAACATGAAAATATTTGGGGCCATTGTACGTTCTTTCTTTGTTACCATGATCTCCAAGAGTTCTACAACTTCGTGTTAATTAAGGCTATATTTAATTAGTTTGTTTCATTTGCAGATAGTTGTCTAGTTGTAGGTAGAAAACACACGATGTCGCGTTTCCAAACAGGCTTTATCATGATGCATTTGTGTTTTGCTTGTATAACCAATATTTGAATGAATAATTTCAATTGTTGTCATTTAGTATGAAGTATTTGGAACAACTTGGGATATATGTTAATCTGACTTTTCTCAATTATTTGGAACCAGAATAAGTTGAAATGTTGATGGTTTGTTTTCTTCGTGAGATCTGATGAAAATTATTATGTTGAATTGTGTTTTATTGATGATTTTTATCTTGTATATTCATTGTACTTGTTTTAGTGGCTAGTTTATAGATATGTGAATTGAGCCAGCAATACACAACGAAACCTCGAACTAGTTCCACGTATTTGTTGAGCAGCCACAGTCCACATTGAAGTGCAAGTTGCCTTCATCTTTTATGGCAATTGTATTGATCATATTTGGAGTGTTGCTAGGGAAGTTACTTTAGCTTACTCGTGCTAACTTTATTTGTCCTGTAATGTATTGGATTTGCATGAGTCGTCCGGACTACTTGTGGATGGAATGGATAGTACTGATGTTGCTGTATTTGACAATTAAATCAGTTTGTTATACTTGTGTATTGATCCACAGTGTGGTGTTGCTGTCATTTTAGGACTGTCACATGAATCGTTTCATGCCCTTAGTACTTAAGCATTTTACAAAAAGGGAGTAAATTCTTTAATGTTGTAAGGAAAGAAATGTAAATTTCTAACTTAATCTTGACTATAATGTAGGGTACCAAACAACTATATAAGGGGAGTTGTGTATTCTATCTTGATTTAATGTAGGCTACCAAACATGGAATTAACCATATCTAATCTTTGCTGCGGGGGTTTGATGGGATCTTGAATCTCCAGCTAAAACTGTACCGAATGAAATTCAAGTTGAGACAGTCGAATAAGTCTGTTTTTGGAAAGTTGTCATCTTGAACTTGATTTGAGAAAGGTTTTGATTCCCCTAACGGTAGCGAAGTGAACTGAGGAGAAGTAATTCAATAAGTAGAGTCGCGCTTCACTAGCTCTTCAAGAAGACAGAGCGGGGAATGTCTCAAGTGCTTGACTGGACGAAGTCTGCTAGAAGCTCATCTGTTCTACACTCACCTATCGGACCTCTTGTGCTTATCCTAACTAAATTCAGTTAAGAGGTGAGTACTCCAGTTAGGAAAGCTGCGACATGAGAAGGATTTTCAAGTGGGGCGTGGGGAAGTGCTGGCCCTAAGCTCTCCAGAGGGAGAGTGCGCCCTCGTACTAGTTGATAGTCCGAGAGTTTTTTAAATCACCTGGTTGACCAATCTTTAGATTTTATCTTCGGTATCTGCCAATCCTTTTTATTTCTTACCAGCTTGAGAGTTGCATTTATGTGTTCTAAATACATAGTCTCTGCTCTTAGCGGATAAGCTATCAAAAGGATTGGGCAATTATTGCTCTTGAGCCGGCCCAGGCTATTGAGCTTGGTTATCACAAAAATACAATACACATCATCCCTTATCTATAATACATATCCTATCTTGTCATATCACAACATGCCTACCAAACGAGCCCTAAATGTTTGGCCTAAGTCGGCCGATTGATTAGATCAACCACCTGTTAGCATTATCCTAATCCTACATCCATTTTTTTTACTACATCCATTTTTTTTTACTACATCTTACATAAAAATAAGGGTCAATTTCAAAAAATACCCTGTATTATCGACATTTTTTACTTTGCAACCTAACTTTTTTTATTTTTCTGACGACAACCTATATTATGCATTTTTTTTTTACTTAACCGGCTATATATTCCGGTATGTATAGGCCATGTGTCATGCCAAAATTGACAATCGGATGGCGACATGTGTCTATCTCTAAAAACAATTAATTTTTTTTAAAAAATAAAAAAAATCGAAAATATTTATAAAATAAAAAATCTGAAAATTATTTTTTTAAAAATCAGAAAATTAGAAAAAAGGAAAAAAATCTAAAATTAATTTTTTTTCTGAAATTATATTTTTTATATGTTATATTAGAATAAAATCTAAAAATATTTTTTTTTTTCTGAAATTATATTTTTTATATGAGTTTTTCTGAATTTATTTTTATTTTATAGAGTTTTTTATATGTTATTTTTTAAATATTTTTTTTAATCTAAATAATTTTTAAAATAATAATTTTGTAGAATTTTCAAAATAATTTTCAGATTCAACTTGTTTAGTTTTTTTAGATTTAAATGAATTTTTATAATTTTAAAAATAATTTTCATATTTTTTATTTTATATGTATTTTTATTTTTTAGTTTTTTTTATGATGGACACGTGTCGCTATCTGATTGACGTTTTTGACATGTGCTAAGCACATGACTTATACATGTCAGAATGTATAGCCGCCTAGCCGGAGGTGGTTAAGTGAAAAAACGCGTGATACAGGTTGTGGTCGAAAAAATAAAAAAATTCAGGTTGCAAAGTGAAAAAACATCGATATAATCCACCTGCTACCTTGTTTCAGCTCATTCTCTTCCTCTCACTAGTCACTACTGCCTGTCTTTCTCTCTCAAGCATTGTCGTGCTTTCTATACTATCGTTTACAGCTGTTGTAGCTCGATTTGCAATATTCAACTGCAGATCAATTTCTATTACAGATAAACCTTGTATGAAATAGGTAACTATTGCTCTTTTACTATATTCTGTCTTTTATCATCTTGAAATCTAGGGTTTATCTTCATGACTTGAGTATTAGAGCGAAAAATTTGGGGAAAATGTGTCTTCTTTGCACCATTTAGGTAATCGTTGCAGAAGATGATAATCAATATTTCGTAAATGCTTTATAAATTGTAGATTGAGTGGCAAAATAAAAAAATGAAGTCAATCTTGTCCTTTGGTGTGCAATATGTTGTTCAGAAAATGTGATTTCAAACATTTTATTATTGAATAATGCAGATCTACTTTGCTGTAGGTATGTTTGGTTGGAAAATATTGTGTAAATCTGTAAATATGTGGTTATTGATAATCGGTTGTTTAAAGTAATTTTTTATTCTATATCATCCGTTACTACGAAAGCAGAATTTTTTAGATTTCAGCAACAATCTTTAAGAGTCCTAAATTTCATTTTTTTATAAAAATATGGCCATACATCTTTTAACTCCATATTTTCTGGAAATACAATTGGTATTAGTACTTTTTAACTCTTTTTTCTGCAACTACAACTCTGTCTGCTATGTTATTATTAGAATTAATTATTAATGTGAAACAATAATATTGTCATCTGTAAATGCATCGTTCTACAGATTAACACTGATTTGTATAATTCAGTTTTGCAGGTATGAAACTGCACAAGTACAGATAGTAATTGAAAACATAGATAGTAAGGTACTGGAAAAAAATGAAACCAAATATTGAAATAGCTATAGGTCTAGTCTTCTCTCTTTATAGGCTTTCCTGCAACTGAAGCTATGATGTCTTCCTTTAATGTTGCATTTATGACATCCATTGTACCCCCATCATTACAACTCTTATCATCAGAGGGAAATGGATCATCTCCCATAACTGCACCCGCAGTTGGGAGGTGCAGTTACGGAAGAGGATCCGAATCCATCATCAGAGTAGGGCTTATCATCATTCTTTCCAGTGGATGAATCAATCTGTAAATCATCTTCTTTAGAAACATCCTCAATCTGATAAATTTGCTTGCCCTAGTAGGAAACAGAAAACTTATATTACAAATCTGTTTATAGCTTGGAAGAAAATGAGGATATAATAATAAACTGTTAGACTGAATATGCTACCTTATTGTTCAAGTAGTTTGCATAGTAAATTTCCATCACATTCTGATCACATGTCATTTTCAGAATGTTAAACAGAGTCGAATACCGAAAGTGAGTTTTGGCTTGCTCTGGATTTTGAAAAGAGCCAATTTGTCCGTAAGGGCGTCCACAATTTCATCAGGTACAGAATCCAGACTTTCCATCTGTGTATTAGATCAATTTTTTAAGTTAGGTATGAAATGTAAATGCTCCATGATGAATGGAATATATATAGTAAACTCAGTGCTATGCATACATGAGCATCTCGCATGACATTTGAAGTTTTTCCATAAGTTCATTGTCCCAAAGTAGTAGGCGAGCATCACCCGTCTTGTCGAGTACTGTAACTTCAAGTTTATACCTTTGTTTCATGATTTCAGACATGTAAGTTATAGTGAGCTAGTGTAGAAATACAAATGATGAAATTTGTATGTGGAAAGTAGGTTATCATGTATGATATACCTATACTGTCTATTTCTTGCATGCATACCACACTGTCCATTCCGGTTTTTCTGTAAAACACGATCTGGTATGTGTTCAGCGTAGTCTTAAATTTCGTTCGATCTTTTGCTATGATGAAGTCCTTTAGTGCATAGAGAGCCCTCAGCCGGTGCGTGCAACATTCAAGTTTTTGATTGCTGCTCCTTTGACCGATGCATGAATCCGGTCTCCCTAACAAAAACACATTTCTTGGTTACTAAGAACACAGAAAAACTGAACATATGCACATGATGACTGATAGAAAAATAGATGTAATAACCTGTTTGTCATGAAAAACAAACTCTAAGCTTGCGACTTCTTCATTGTTCCCAAATGCGGGTACGGTGTAGGATCGAATCAGCCTGTATGATGTAGTAAGTATGAAGAATGTGGATGATTGTACAGATAAGTAATGGAAATGTAGAGTGAGGGAGGAAACAATTTTATATTTTTTAGCCCTTCGAAAGATGGAATACTAAATTGAATGAATTTAGAATAAAAGAAAATGGAAATGTAGGCAAACGGTTTTTTGGGGAGAATGAATTTGACGATGACCCATGTTATTTTGACGGAAACAGAAAATAGATATCGAGGTAGACAGTTTTTGGAGAATGGTTGTTATCGTGACACGTGTTTATTTGCAGAATTGAATATAGGTAAGACGCCTGTTTTTTCTAGAAGTGAATGTGAAGGTGACACGTGGAAGCGTATTATTCTGAACGTTCCTCCTTTAGTATTAAAGGGGGAAGGGGGATTGAATGGGTACTAGGCTCAGCCAAAAATTACCCGCAACTCTCTCTCGCCGCCGCCCCCGCCAAATCAAACGGAGATAGGGATGAATTCAGCCCCAAAAAACCCTCTTTTGTGCATAAAGTGGCCATGGTCTGATCATCAATACCAAAGCGATTCCCCCTCTCCCTGTACCTTGGATACTCCTTGGCTTCTCAAATCACTCCAGAATTTTGGCAAATTAATAATCAATTCTGCAGCAACGCACAATAGATTCAGTCAAGAGGCGAAGATTTTGAGGGCGGAAGAGCAAGGTGAGGCCGAACAAAGATCATTTGCAGCTGCATTAGCTACTCAAAAAGAGGCTACGCTCGTTGAATTTTACTCGCCCAAATGTAGGCTCTGCAATTCATTGCTTCCTTTTGTGATGGAAATTGAGGATCGGAACTCCGATTGGCTCAACATTGTCATGGCTGACGCAGAAAATGCTGCTTGGTTACCTGAGGTATTATTTATTTTTGTGTTTTTAATTTATACCTACACTGGAGATGCCTTAGAACTTGTAATAGAGTAAAGAGTAGATTTTTAAAATTAAAAGAAAGTAAATATATATATTTGATGAAATGAAAAGAAACACCGGGAATAATCCCGTCATCCGAAGTTGCCCAAGCCAAATGATGATACAAAGACTACTTTTCTGGTTGATGCCAATGCTCATCCCACCCCCTTTACTTATATAATTATATCCCTAATTTTCAGCCCCTATATTAGCTACTAATATGCTATTACTATGCTAGCCAATTATTCCCCAAGTCACTAATCGATCCCCCTAGATGAGCTCTATTAGCTTGACCTATGTTAAGATTCTGGTCGCCTCCTGGGGATATTCCACGCACAACATAAGACGTGAAATGTGACATCTTGAAATAGTTGTAAAATACGTACTAACCATTGATTTTCTAGATTTGCTACATTTTACTGTGAACGGAAAACTGTAATTAGCTGGTATTTCTTGTGTTGATGTCTCGTTGGATCAAGGTGCAAAGCCCTGTAGATGTGATTTCCTTTACATGAATGATGATGGTTTCTCATTTGGTTCGAAACAGCTGCTACATTATGACATAAAGTACGTACCGTGCTTTGTCCTGGTTGATAAAAATGGGGAGGCACTTGCAAAAACAGGGGTTCCAAACAGCAGACTCCATGTAATAGCTGCTGTTTCTCATCTTGTCAAAATGAAACCTACGCTTCAAGGATGACGAGAGCATCTTGCTACCGGCGCTGCACACCGACACGTGTTCGCAGAAAAGAATAGAAAAAAAAAAGTATTATTTTTCTATTTTTTTACATGCCACGTGTTGTGAGGTGCAAACACTATGTTGTCACTGTGAAGAAGAATTTTACAAGTCAAGTTCTGTACCTTCTGCTGAATTCACCTGTGTTAGACAGAAGTTTGTGAATGATATAATGTTAGTATTATTTATAAGTTGGCCTATAATGTTTTTTTTTAAATTGTTCGTAGCATGCATTGACATATCAAATTACTAAGACCTGATTCAAACTCGAAGAAATCATTGTCATTTTTTTGTTTGTTTTTTAAGTCCTAGAATGGGAAAGTTTGATAAATAGTAAAATTGTATGTCTTTAAGGTTTGAATATAGTAGGAACTTGGATTGCATTAATGCTAGAAAAAGTGAATTGTTGTAATATTATATTGTAGATAAATATCCTGGTATTGATTAGGGTATGTGCAAGGATGTGGCGGGATGTATTCATTCGGATGTAACACATCTCCCATGCAAAATCCTACCCTTCATCATAAATTTCAATAACATTTTCAAGCATTACTTAATAAACTTTTTAGTCTTTACCTATTATTTCTCACATGTAATAATATAAATCATCTACCAACTCATTGATTTGACAATCCACATCTGATTTATATGACAGTTACAGTATACATTCGACCTTGCCCCATCCAATATATATATATATACCTTTTGGTTAAATACAGCTAAGCATCCCCTTTAATTAGGGTTAGTTGGAAATGAAAAGTAAACAGATAAAGAAGAGGCATAGTATGCATAGATAGGTAGAATGTGGTAGGATTTTATTAAATTGAGAAATATAATTTTGTATTTCTAAACAAATATAAATTGTCTTTTGACATTTCAAATACGTCCGCGCCAAGCTCAAAACAAGAATATCCTTGGCAATATGTTTTGAGGTGTAAAATAAAAAAATTCAATACAAATAGGTACATGCTAAGCTCAAAACAAAGATACCCTTAATCAACATATTGAGCATAGTACAGTTACAACCTCAAAACAAACAATTACACTCTTCAACTTTATTTCTCAATCTCATATTTTAAAGACAAGATTTCCCAATTCACTTAACACTACTCCCAAAATGGAGTAATATTAGGTGTAGAATATAATTGGAATATCACAGTTGGGACAGATCTATCCAGATCGTACGAAGTAGATTGGTTTTTCTAATTTCATTTTTTAACTAAATCAGAATGAGGATGTACACGAAACGACCAAAACATGACAATAGGTCTCCGATAGGCATTAACATAAATGTCATACCACTTAAAAACAATTCTGTAAATACAGAAACAACTACAAAAGCATCATTAAACTCAAGTCAAAATAAATATAACTCATAAAACATTATAGCAGCAATTTAAAGTATGAGGCCATTGTTGATATTCCTAGCTTGTGAGAGCACGTCGACGCAGGAAACACTTGTCGCTCGTATATTGGGCAAAGGAGGGACTGCCACATCAAGCTCACTCAGACGCTCTTCCAGTGTTTTTTTATCCATCGCCCTTCCAACAACACTCTGAAAGAACAACATATCACTCGCTCAAAATGATTGAGGGATTTGAAATCCATGATTTCAATGAACTAACTTTTCCATGACGGATTTCAAAATCCATCCTTCAATCCACAATAAAAAGGGCAGAGTAGAGAGATAAAAATGAGCTTACCCAAGATGTGTTGAAAAGAGCATTGGTTACTAAGCTGCTTCCAAGGGCATCTTCATCTGAACGGCTAAGTGATTTCCAGTCAACGCAGAATGTAAGGTCTTGACGTGAAGAATCAAACAGGGGCCCATAATTTTTCACAATAATTCTGCCATGCTTCTCTAATACTTGATTTAGCTTCGCTTTACCACCAGCCTTACACCTCCGCAAAGAATAATCTTCCTCTAAACCAAGAAAAGCTGCAGCCCTCTCAGAGTCGGCCCAACAACAGCAGGTCGCTGACCCATCATCTAAACCACACAGCAAGAACCATTCAGGAAAAAGAAAAAAAGGTACTGCCGCTTCCATCTGAAAAAAAAAAAAAGAACAAGTACCCATAATAAAACCAGCAAGTGGGATCCGAAAATCAGATTGTATGGAGTGGAGACATGATTCAGAAGTTGTAGTGTTTCCACTCTTTTCCAGCACAAGTATGTATAAAGCAACAACCTGTGTCATCAACAAATAAGAGATAAAGGGCTAACAGAAAAAGGGTAGAAGCTCGACAAGTCTAAAGAACTTTGCATATTATTGGAACAAAGCAAAGAACAACGGACAAATGAGCTTAGATTTAATCGAAATGTCGCACATGAAGTAGTTAAAATTAGCAAAAGTTACCCTGCAACGAAACTGCATTGGCTTAAGCTCTGATGATTGTAATGCATCAGATATCAGTGCTGTGGGTACAGAGTATGGAGAAGAAACACAATTTAATCCAACAGTTCCAGATGCATAATTGAGGCCATGAGTGAGATTTCCACTAATCAAGCTTGTATGGTCGATTGTGATGAAAGAAACAGGCGTCGTCATAAACTTGTTGGGCTCGCTGGCAAGACTAAATTCAATTAGAAACATCTTTAACTTCTCATGCGTCATGTTAGAAACAACAAAAGACATGAAAGATATAAGTTTCAAGAAAGGCTCATTAACAAGGCAACCAGAAAAGATCAGCAAACAAACTCAATACCTACTAAATATCTCTTGAATAAAGATTAAATTTTCTTGAGTTTTGGGCTAAACCTTGAAGGTACATGCCTACCATTCTATCTTATACGTAAGTCTTATCCAACGAGAAAAATAGAAAAGAATAAGTATAAGAAAGTTATTCCTAAGAATCAGATATAATTTCTATAGCAAAGCTATCCCAGGCTTCTATGGATACACATCATACAAGAACTTCCACATCAGTTAATGAAAGATAAATTCAAATGAAATAGAGACTTCGTGCTATCACATGTTGCTGGATTACTTGGCCCAAGATATGACGAGACAGCTCATTAACTAGGAAACAACGAAAGCAAGACAAATATTTCCAGATAGTATCTGTGGAAAAAGAATTAGAAACTTTCCTTGAGAGATATAACTAGAAAAGAAGAAATATAGATAAAGAAAATGAGTAAATCCTTAGGGATAGAAACCACTTTCAATCCATGTTTTCACAGATACAGCCCACACAAGGAACTTTCCTGAAGTTAACTATACAGCTAATGAAAGGACATCGAAGAACGAAAATTTCAACAATTCCACGTAAGCTGGGCAGTAGAAATCTTAAACTCCTAGGTTCCCAAACATTTAAAAGAATGTTGCATTTTTTAGGCCCATTGTGGACACATCTACCAATTGACGTCTTATAGCATATGGTGTGCATATCAGTCCACTGGTTAGGAGAAGTGCTTATAGGCAACTATTATCACAATTGCCATACCACAACCATTCAACTAACATTGAAGTCATCGAAAGTGATCTTGAGGTACAAATAATCCAAATATTCTTGGTGATATATCCATAAATTCAGCTTTAAAACTTGATCTGGCCACTGCATTCTACTCCTTCGCATTATCAGATTAGCTGAAAGAAGTATGCAACACCATAAAGTATATTTCCTTTAAACAAGAGATACTTCATTGTCTGCATTAGCCTATGCTTCATGTATGTCGTGCTCCTAAAGTGATTCCTTTTCCAAAGGTTTTAAGCACTGCTGTATCCAGTGAGCAGCTTAGGAGTTCACCATTTTAGAGATTATGCATCAATTAACTGGCAATGCTCACTGCATAGGCGATATCAGGCAGTCTGTGTGAGGTAGCTAAGCTTATACGATAGTCTTTAATATATCTCTTTGTCCAGGGGAGGTCTGTAGCTACGTGACATAGATGATGATCTGATGTATGGGGATACAGACTGATTTGCAAGCCAAATTTTCAGTTCTTATTAGAAGACCAATAATGTTTGGAGATCACAAAAGCATCACATTGTAACAGACACTTTCTAAGCAGGATCCGCATATAATCCTTCTTTGCCATAAGATCCATGCCTTTCAAGATCACCATATACAAAAAGAAAATTAAAAAACAAAAAAGTAGACAGTGAAGAGCTCACTGGGTCAAATAATAATATGCGCATAATCAACTAATACACACCTTAGCACAAGGATTCGGTGGAAGGTTGCATAGACGTCTCTTCCTAAACCAATCGGGTAGGATTCTTTGCTTAGATTACAGAAAACTCTGACCTGGAGAAAATTCTATCGAGTAAGACAGTGATTAGTATGCCAATAATACACAAAGCAGGTAAGGTGCAGGAAATACAATATGATTGTCTGCTAAAACATGAACACAAACACCAGCTTGTTCTTGGAGAAATGTCAGCTGCAATCTTTCACCACGTACTGGACAAGGTAGTGCAGGAAAAGAAACATCATCACAATCATGAAAAGCCAGTACAAGCCCACGCAAAGTCGATAGGTTCCCTTCGGGTAAAGAGTGGTCAGAACATGAAGATCCTGAAGATTGCATGGATGCATCTATCGTGTAACCACCATGGTCATGGATGCCTGATTCTTCAGCAAAAGAATCTCTTGACTTTTCAAGAATACAAACATATTTTTTAATAACATTCTCCAGTATATTTAGAGAACCAGAGGAAACAAATATGTTAATGTCTGAAAAAATCTCGCTGCCCGTCCTAGTGCCAATCAGACATGGAATTCCTAATTCCCAGTACTCTTTGTGTATCAGCTCATCATTACTGATATTTAAATTGCAAAATGGAAATCCTTCAACCGTATCAGCATTTTGAAGATCCTCAACAGACGACAATGTGAAACTTCTAATATAGGTTCCAGAAGTGATAAATACTTTAGCACTACTGACTTGACTTTCTTTTGTATGTCCCTCGCGATGCTTAATAAGGTAACAGCGACCAATTTTCAGAGACTGCAACGTTTGTAAAGTCCTGGTAAAGTTGCGAACAAACAATAGCAACAACTTGTTGACAAAAAGAACAAATAAAAACAAAAACAAAAAAATACGAGATACCTCGTAATTGCAAAAGCTATCAGGGTTGAATTCCAGCAATATCTTCCTCCCTGGTGGTTTTCTGTCAGAAATAAAATCTGCATGTTCATCTACAGAATGCAGTGTACCCATCCATTGTGAATTTACACCTTTACCAGCAATGAAAAAGGGCAGTTCTAGCTGATTATTTAAAACACAACTTGTATTTTCTCTAGAGGGGCTGCTGCACGAGCTACAGGAACCACCGCAGAAGCTACGTACACTATTTCCAGCATCATTCAAACTGGAATTGAAAATCTCGGCTGAAGCCTGCTCACCTTTACTTTGCTTAGGTGTAAGACATCTCTTAGGTCTGCCAAAGTTTTTGCAGAAACCCTTACAATGTCTTGAAGAAACCGCGCTCGTCTCTTCATCCTGGTCTTTCCCAGCAACAACTAAGTACAAAGGCAAGACAATGGCCTCAGCGAATATGTTAGGCCTCTTTGCTCGATCTCCTAGAAACTATAAATAGAACTGAGTAAATAAAAGGTTTAAAAGAAGAGTAAATAAAAGGTTTAAAAGAAGTATGTGCCATTACCAAACCATATGTAATCAATTGTCTTCATCACACAATACCTTTTGCTGAATTGGGAACTTGTGTGTTATCATAAGCAGATGATATTTTCCACAATCAAAGTCCTCAGAATTCCCTTTCCAATCAAAGAAAGGAGAATGGCTTCCAGAATTTTTATCACTTGGACAATGGTACAGATAAATCGATGTCTTCAACCTTACTAAAGGTAGAGCATTACTGAAGATATTCCGGCAAGATAAATGCTGATATTTGGTTGAATCCAAGTCTACCAATTCTGGGGACACGCCTTCAATGATTATTTTGAAGTCTTTTACCTGAAAAGAGAGAGAATATCGTTAGATAATGCGGAAGGAAATCGCTGCATTCTAATACCTCAAAACCTACTATTGTGAACCTAAAGCACATACAGAACTTTAAATAGTACCACCTCAAAAACCCTCTCCAAGTCCCAAGATGCTGGACGGTCAAGCACAATATCCACACTGCCTGTTGCATCAACAAGCTGTAATCTTCCAGATGATGAAGAGATCTAGACAGAAAAGAACAATAGTGAGGAGGAACTGTAAAAATTGTATGTTCCAAGACGTATATTGAACTTAGTATTTTCCAAAGCGGCAATTTGATGCTCTTCTATTGATTTAGCTACAGCACAAATGGACCTACGAAGCACGACACCATTGAAATGTTTGTTTTTTGTTTTACATATACATAGGGTCTATCCAGCACTTTAAAACAAATCGGTGAATAACAAGCCAAAACTGAAAATGGGTGATGTGATTTAGGGAAATGGCAAAATGCCATGTTTTCTAACCTTCAAAGTTCCAAGTACAAGGATACCGATTTCTTCAGAGAGCAAGACTCTTTTGGTTGATTGCACATAACGTCGCCCACTACACCATACAGGCTTTTTCTGAATGGTTCCACCAGTAAAAACAGAACTACTCTCCTGCTCATCAACAACTTCTCTCCATGAAGCGTCAGAATAACTAAATACATTAGCAACAAGTAGCACCTGAATGCACAACCAAAACATTGTCAAACATAAACATGCATTGCTCTTTTGAGCTTTCAGTGAGCCAAGACATCAACAGATACACAGCTCAGTAGATTAGCAATGGTAACAACAGTCACTCGACTCACCAATCTCAAGTGACTGCAGTCTACTTCCTTCCCACCAGAACATAACTCATGTCTGCAGAACTCCAGTAGGACTCCATGCTTCCAAATGGAAAGTCATAAGTGAAGGTGGGAACAAACTGAAAAAAAACATTTTCAGTGTGTTCAAATGAAGATTTACCCGAGATTCAAAAGCTGATAATGGCAAATGCGAACTAGCATACTTTTGAGCCAGACCTTCCTTCTGGGAGCACCTTGTAATTGTTGGAATTAACTTAGATTTAGTTTACACAAAAAATGCATTTTACTAGATAACTTAACCAAAACTGAAAAAAAGAAACCAGATATATTACATGTTTGGATCCCAGGATCTCCTTATCGGATAAAATCCCTGCAAATTTTTTCCTAAAACACGAGACGGCAAGCAATGCCCTGGAGCACAAGAATGACATTGAATGAGCCCATCAGTAACAATGGCATGTAAATAAATTCGCCCCTGTATTTATTACCATAATCTGGCTGCAGGTGACAAGGAATTAATGAACTTCTGAAGAAGACTTGGGGATTGTGACTTCAAATGACACCTACAGCATATATTGCTCAAATATAAATAAACTATATAAAATTATAAGTGGCTGTCTTCTATAGTGTCTAGATTGTGTATAGAAGCAATAACCATGACTCCAATGGGGAGAACGACTCCACGTGCACGCTAGTTCTACAGCATGCACCAAGTATCAACATTTTTCCCCACGCAAATTTCGGATCCACAAGGTGAACATTTTTCAGAGTCACCTGAAGAAAACCATATATTTGAAAATGTTAAAGGAGAATGCAGTAGATTAAGCTACCATGAAAAGGAAAATCTTTCATCTTCCACAAGATAAAGAAATGATTCTAATGTAACAAATGCAATAGATAACAGTGGATAATTTACGTACAATTGAACCAACTCTAACACTGTGTGGCACAGTAAGGCACTGATCAGTCAATAATAATATTATATCTTGATCCAACTCAAGAACCATCCCTTGCATGTAAGAACCAGTAATGACCCCAGTATAGTTACCGAATTGACCTTTCCCTCTTATGCCATTATTGTAATTCAGAACTTGTTCCTTAAACAATTTAGTATGCAATGACGCTTCATCTGTTGTCACATACATCAATTGAGACTCTTCCTTCCTTATATAAACCAACTTTTTCTTTAAGCCAGTTAGTAAAGCAAAATCACCAATAAATTTCAAGACTACTGGATGCCAGGATGCTGTCAATCCACAGAAATATACGATCACACTCTTAATGAAAGAATGGCGTTTGACATTTTTCCGACACAAATCTATAAGTTCCGAAACTGGATATTTCGATGCACAACTTTTGCATTCACAGACAAGAATATTCACAAGAAACCCGTTAATAGTTGTCGAGCCACCTTCCGCACTTGCACAAGGTACAACACATACAGGGCTTATTGACTCGATCACACCAAAAATCAAACAGCTGGCGTTCAAATTATAGTTAAAATTACAAGCACCTAAGCTCAAGCAAAAACTACTAAACCCTGACAAAGAGCAAACATTCTCACTGCACGGGTGGAAGAATTCCCAGGCAATTATCTCCAGAAAACCACCTTTCACACCCCTATTTCCACATTTCAAAGGAATGAAATTCCAAGCAAGAATCCGAATCTTTTGATCAATTATGTTCGCGTTGTAATCCAAAACGTCACAACAAATTATAGCGGAACCGTCGGAAAACTGAAAGCAGTTGCATTTAATCGGTGAGGCCAGATTAGTGGAAGAGGGTAGTGTGACGATTCCAATAAGGAGCGCCGGGTGATTCAAGGGATTAAGCGTTTGCAAGTTAGGGTTTTGACGGATGGGAGAAGAGGACTTCGATGAGTAGCCCTTTGGGGGTTGTAATGTAGAGCTGGGGACGAGAGATAGTGCGGCGGTCAGGGTGCGGGCGCGGTGGATGAGATCGGAGATAGTTAAAATTGTCGCCCCCTTTTCTTCCATTACACATGTATAGAGTACCAACTGGCAACTGCTCTTGTTTGTGTGTGTTTGTGTGAGAGAGAGAGAGGGAGCAGCGGCAGAGCAACAAAACTGAGTGGGCGGGAACGGTTTAAATTGAGAAGGCTGAGCAGCAGCGAGAGTGTGCCTAGCGGGATTATATATTATGGATCATTCTACAGTACAACCGATGTATTAATATAACTTAATTTTCAGCTTATGTCTTTTGATCAAAATCGTTAAATTTACATTTACCCTCTTTACTTCATACTTTATTTTATCACTGTAAAATGTTGGCCAACTGGTCAAATATATTAAAATTTCTTTCATCAAATAAAATATTTAAAAAATTCTCTCTTCACTTTTTTTCCTTTACTATCTAACAACAGATCGATAATTTGTTCGCGTTAAGAAACTTAAATATGCTGCTCATCAACTAATCAAATTCCATTTTCTAAGCACAATTTTTTCATTTTATAATGCTAAAATTCATTATCGTATAGTCGCTGCAAATTTAAGCATAAAACATATGAGCAAATTTCAAATGTACAAATATTTCTGTTGTTTTGTCATATGGTCGAAGAGCCAAATCCAGAATTTCAGGTCAGCTCCGCCACTGGCAATCATCGCCACTCCCACTACTCTTTTGCTGGCTAGAGCAAGAAACTCGTACACATTCTCAGAAGACCCAGAACAACAACTCATAAAAAAGGGAAGGTTGCTAATAAATTTGAGAGGTACTTGTGCAGCCATACTAATGTTGATGAGAGCATGACTGGTGTGAACGCGTGTTTTGTGATAGAGTTATTAAGTGCGATTAACTCACGATATGCGGCTGATTATTTAATTGGATTGAGAACACGTGATACACA
>JAUEKW010000009.1:459284-483504 GCA_032274785.1 Ajuga reptans
ATTGACAGTGGGGTGGGCTGAAATATAAAATATTTCAGCATATATAATAAAATTTGATAAAAACTTGTGTGAGACCGCCATGACACCCTTTTTTAGCTTCTAGGGTCTATTTCTTAGTTCAAGATCCTCTTACTAACTGGAATCAAAGAATTAGTAGACCTGTTCAGAATAAAAATTTAGGGGTGGGCTTGATATTAATTTTTTGGATGGATTTAATATAATTAATACTACTACTAGAGGTACATTGATGAGGGAGGACAGTGCTGAAGCCCAGGGTAGGCCCAAGGTGGATCCGCCTCTGATTATGGAGGAGCAATGAATTACTGATATTATCAAATTAAATATAATTAATTTGATAGTTATATTAAAGATGTTGGCTAGATATGAAACGGACCAATCAAATTACTTGATTCGACTTTTAGACGCATTCTTCATGTAACAACAATAAATAGGAACTCATTTAAAAAAAAAATCGCCCGATAACATATCATAAGATAGATAAAATATAACAATTTAAAAATCAAAATATATCATCACAATTCATCCGGGTCGGATATTTTCCGCGTCATCACTGTGCAAAACAAAACCAGCGCAAAGTATCACTGCCGATCATTATTTCAGTAGCTCTTATTGTCTGATTTGGGTCCGGCGAAGTAATCCCTAATCACAACGCGTAAAACGACATCGTTTGGTTCTCCGATCTAACCCTTTCTCTCAGATCGCTTCGTCTCCCGCCGTCTCCGTCTTCCCCGTGAGCATCTTTCCACACCTCTGCATGAAATTTATAGGTTTTGTATATTGATTTATAGTTCAGATTGCAAGGTTTCTCAAGGAGAACTTTTCTAGGGTTTTCACCTATTTTCGAAGTTCAGTGTGGTAATTATAACTTCTATTGCTATTTAACCTATAATAGATGCGGTAACTGAACATAACTTTGTGAATTTGGAATATATGCAGTTTCTCGTTTTTTGGTTGTTTATATGATCGTGTTTATGGTTTCGTTGGAAGAAATTCTTCTCTAGACTATTACTGTTTGTGTTGGTTGTTCTAAATTGTTAGTTGAAGTTTTCTTTGAGTTCAAGTAACATTGTTGTGAAGCAGATGCTAGAAGAAATTAATCTGTTGATGCACTAGGGTACTTTATGTTGTGTGGAGCTTTCTCAAATTTTCTCTCTCATCAAACACGTGTATCATTCAAAGTTTGATTGGACATTGAATTTGTGTGATTGAGTAAAAGAATGACCATTTTTTGTGAGTTTTGTCTACTGGAATCTTCAGAAACATATGTTTGTTATTTAACAGACTTTAGGAATGTCGATATTTTTGGTTGATTGTAAGGTTTACAAATATATTGTTCTTGCTAGTTGCTGCTGTTGGGGGAACGATGGATGGGCCATCCAGAGTTGTTTGTAAAACTTAGTTTGACTTCCATGTGGTCACTATAAGCAATGGAGATTAGTGCTTTTAAAGGGCATGATTCATTCCTGTTTTTAGTTTAAGCAATGATGTTTTAGTATGTTTATGTTTACGACATTAAAACACATAGATATTGTTTTCTGTATCATTGTTTTGTGTAACATCTCAGCATAATTTTGTAATATCAATCGTTTTGCTATGTTTCGTTGTGTCTCATTGAATGTAATGTTGGGTCGTCATATCACCACAGTTAAGATCCAAAATGGTAATGCATCCCTAAAAGGCTAAAATTGTGGACTAGTACATTAGTTTGAAGAGAGCAGTGTAGGAAGCATTAGCCTGAATTATGGTATGAGTAAAGTTAATCCAGCCCCTAGAAACATAATTTTTTTGCCGAAAATATCCTCACTTCTTTTCTCTATCTTTATTTTCATGTTATTCTAGTTGGCTCTTCTATTAATATATCTTTCAAGTTACCCTGCCTTATATGGTTTCCTGAACATGATGTCCGACAACAATTTTATTAATTTTAAGGGATTGCGATGTGCCTGCCCTGTTAGTTGAGAAAGTTAGCAAACTCAGGCCTATAGAACTTTGCAGTCTCTCCTTTGTTTGCAAAAATAATCTTGGGGTGGCTTTTGATAATTCGGATTCATATTTTTGCCCGAGTATTAAAGTAATTGTTGCCTGTTTATGTACTAGGTATAAGTGGACATTTAACAAATATGCTGTTATCTCCATTTTTCCAAGCATGTAAAAATGAGTTTGATCCTTGTTTCCATGGTCTAGAGTTTATTGAATTTGGGGCATTTTGCTCAAGACTCCTACTATTAAACCCCGGAAGTTATTAAAACCCTGGAAGTAAGTAAACAGACTTCTCTTGCATCAAGCCTCCTTGTTCATGTGGCAGGCTTACTTAGATTGACGCTATGCGTTGAAACTGAATTTTGTAATATGTGTAAGGGATTTCTCATCCCTTATGCTCTCTGATTATACACAAATAAATGTTGTTTTCATATAAAAAAAAAAATGTATGACATTTTATCAGTCTCTCAAACCTAGCCTATGGGCATACCAAATAGAGTTTTGAAGCTTAACTGCCTATAGAATAAATCTATGAAGGTGGGTGGTCGTTTGTATTTGTTGTCTTGGCATCTGAAATTTGTGGCCAGGCCTAATTGCAGATATCATCTCATTAGCTTTTGCATAACCTATAGAGGTCTATCTTGAAGACAATTGTGGACTGGTTTCATGCATTCAGTTTAACATCATTCTCCGTTTAACTGAGCTATACTTGTTCGTGGTGAATGACTCTTTGTTTATACAACTTGCTGCTTTGCAGTTATTTACTGAACCAGGGGTTAAGACGTTGACTAATCTGCATATATTTGAGCTCATCTTCTGAAGATGAATATGCAGCAAGTTGTGCAGCCCAGATCTTCTTCTAATGGATATGGTCGCCGAAAAGTTGAAAGAGATACTGCGACTAGGTCTGATAATAAGTTTCAAACAGGGAAAACCAATTATAACAGGACTAGTATGGGTAATGGGTCAACCTTTATCTCACTCTCTCTCTCTATATATATATATGTCTGTTTCCCTTTTTCTTTTCTAACTTATCTGTTTTAGGTCAAGGTGGGGTAGTTGAATCGCCTTCCCGTGATCGACTAATATATCTAACTACATGCCTTATTGGACATCAAGTGGAAGTACAGGTGCTGGATGGATCTATATATTCTGGAATATTTCATGCAACAAGTGCCGACAATTTTGGTATGTTGAAATATGTTCACACAAGTTTACAGATAAATATAATGAATCTTTCTTTTGACCTGCACACATGTAGCAAATTCTTAATCTCTTGCGGTGCAGGAATTGTTCTGAAGATGGCTCAATTGATTAAAGATGGTTCTCGAGGAACGAAAAGTATTTCTGATTTTCCTAGCAAGCCTCCTTTGAAGACATTGATTGTGCCATCCAAGGACCTTGTTCAAGTGATAGCGAAGGTTTTATTACTCTCCTCTCGTTGAGTTACTTATTACATGTATTTTGATATCATATTGGGGTTGCTAATTCACCGACATGAACATGCTGTTGCATGAGGGTGTTTTGCAGCACCATATTCTTGATTCATTGACAAATTAATGCTTCTAATTTATGATTAAATAGCGGTCTACAGTGGGGAGTTGTATACTGAACTACCTTTTCTGTTGACATGGAATAGGCAGTTCCTGTAACAAGGGATGGGCTATCAAATGAACTCCAGCATGAAAGGCAGCTAGAGCTTTTGACAGATTCCTGCATATCACAGTCTCGGCATGTAGATGTGGGGAGAGAGCTGGAGCCTTGGGTCCCTGATGAGAATGATCCTGGCTGTCCTGAATTGGAGAACATATTTGATAGCCCTTGGAAAAGGTCGGGAAATTACATCTCTTCTCAATTTTAGATAAGCTATATGATTATTTATTAGGATATGTGACCTATTAAACTAACAGTTGAAAATTTTCTATTTTGATGAGCTCTTTGAAGTGACACCATCTATTATTGGTCTCTATCCAATTTATTGAAGAATAATTTTTGAATGGCAAAGTTCCATGAGATGTTAGTCAACATCCTTGTTTATGTGGTATTGTGGTGCTGTTTAGACTGATGCAATTATTTATATGCCTGTCAGAGGCTGGGATCAGTTTGAAGCAAATGCAGCTTTATTTGGAGTGAAGAGCACCTTTGATGAGGAACTTTATACAACAAAGCTTGAGAGAGGCCCTCAGACGAGAGAATTGGAAAGAGAAGCTTTACGGATAGCTAGGGAGATAGAGGGTGAGGAGACCCTTGATCTTCATCTAGCTGAGGTTAGATTAAGACCTAATTACTTTCTTTACATCTTCTGTTTTTCTAGTTTTTTTTGGTCTCCGTTTCCTTCGTCCCAACCATATTGTTTCAACAGGAGAGAGGTATTCAACTCGACGGAAATCTGGAACTTGATGAAGAAACACGATTTTCTTCGGTCTACCGGGGCGTCAATGACAGTGGATATGACGAGACTGAAGACATTCTTTTAGATTCACAAAATGATGAAACATTTGGTGATGCATCCAGTTCTGTTATTGGCGAATCTCTGACTGATATAAATACTGGGAAAACTGGTGATGGGACTCAGGAGTCATTAAAATCTTCATCAATGGTAATTTCTTTTCATACGGGAAATAGTTTATTTCATTGTTATAACTTACACCACCGGGTTGAGAATTATAGTATCATTGCCACTTTAGGTGTTTGGCTGTTCTATATTACTTCCACATCCAACCCTTCTTTTGCTTATTTCAACAACACCTCAAAATGTTTACAGAGGACAATTCGAGATGCATAATTTATTAAATAACAAAAGAAGTGACAACTGACAAATAATGTCTTGAATTCATTGATCGTATGGATAATATAAATGTCTTCCCATCATGCTGAGATTCTCTATAGTAATTACTTTCCAGATTTTTGCACATTATTTTGTCCCTTCACATCTGTTTTTTTCATGTTAAAACTACAAAATTTATTATTGATAGAAACTGTGTGAATATCCTTAGTAGCTAGTTTCAAAATCCACTCCAGTGTCTGACAGTTACTAAGTATATGTTTGAAACCGTTTTTTGAGTTCATGCAGTTGTGGGCAGTGGATTTATTTAATTCATCTGTGATTTAATTATTATTATTTGGTTTCTATAAAAAAAAAAAAAAAATTGATGGGTTATAACGTGGATCAGTGATAATCTTTCTGATTTTGTTATGGCATATGGTTTCTCTGTATTTTTTTAATTTCAATATCAGAATTATCTGTGACTCTTGGAAAATGTATCCATCTACTTTTTATTCTTGGTCTTTATGAGATTTTTCCTGCTTAGAGAAGTAAATATATTGTGTTTAGTGAGTTAAATGGGTCCTGATGTGCAATGGAACTTATTGGTGATCTTACAAAAGGTATTGCAAAATTTAATATTTATATATTTTGTGATCTATCAGTATGGTTGGCAGAGTCTTCTAGTTGTCCATACCTTTCTTTTTACCTCTGCTGTGTTTCAGAATTTCCATTTGCACCTTTATCTCAGGTTGTTTGTTGTATCTTAATTTTGTTAGAGGTTGCAACCTATAATGCATGTCTCAGTAAATAACTTGATTTTATTGTTGCAGGGAGAAGCGCAATCTTCTGTGTCTTCAATGAGCAGGGACGTGCACCATTTAGGTTCCGATGATAATGGTAGACAGCTGGCAACCGAACACCTTCCTAAACAGTCATCTGTGATTGATTCAACCAGGTTTTTATTCTACTTTCTAATATCTAATGTGATGAGGTCTAATTAGGGTGAGATAATGGCTAAACTATTACAAAACATCATTTGTCATCTGTCGATACAAGACATTGATTCTGTGATGTCAAGTTATTTTCTGAATGTCCACCCCTTCTTGTATTAAAAGAGTCTGACTAAGTGACTAAGAGGGATTATTTTCATTCAGCATTGATAACCAATTTATTGGGCATGGCGAAAGTAGTACTCTGGGGGAGGATACAGAAAAGCAAATGGTTAGTGTCTGTTTACTGCTGTGAAGTTGGATTTTATTCACAATGTGTTGATACTTTATGACTGTAATTTCTTTTTTCTTACTCCAGGGACACGATCAGAGTCGAGCATCAAAAACTGAGGGTGAGTGCGCGGTCTTATTGGTGCTTGTTAAATTTCTTCTTAGTATCATTTGTCCGTATCTAAAATAATTTTGTTGGAGGTTACTTTTCGACCGATGTGCCTTTACTCATTTGAAAGTAATGAGGCTGAGTTTGAAGTGCCCTGCTTTTCTACTTTTCTCCCCATTCAGGAGGAAGTTTTGCCAGGCTTTGAAAGTGGGGTAGGGACAGGGGAGACTGCTAATTTTTGGTCTGCCCTTCTGTGACCTTTTGCTGAAATTGAACTAGAATTGACCTTGGCTGTTTCTTTCCCTTCCCTTATGAAAATTAACTTATGCTTGGTTAGCAGTGTCCTTGTACTAGAAAAGGAAAAAAAGAGGGGAAAAGATCCTTGCCCATCCGATGCATTGGTCCCAGTGAACCTTTGAGCTTTTCTTTGTGTCACTCTTTTATGTTGTTTACTGATTGGTCAAAGAGCCCATGGGGTTAGCAGACGGGAATCAGAATTATTGTTATTATTATTATTAATTTTTTTTTTGTTTCTTGTTTTTGTTTTTGAGATTCTTGATATATTAAAATGTGTGAAAATAGTTTGCTCGTTATGGGGCATCAGCGTCCATTTTTTTTTTTTGGTGGGGAGAGAGCCAGAGAGGAATGAGTTAATAGAATTTATTTTTCCCCATTCCATGTTTATCTCTTACATTATATTGACTGTGTACACAGACTCAGAGTCATTGGGGAGAATGAACAAAGATGACTCTGATAAGGTTGCATTGTCTCCAAATGCTACAGCATTTGATCCATCACACGGATCATCCAAAGGACAGGAAAAGGTGAGCTCTGCCAATGAGCTATCAGATGGTGTATTGCCTCCCAAAACTCAAGGAACAGCAGGTACTCATGCTCGACCCGGTAGTTCGGCATCATCTACCTCTGAGCGTGGAGGGGCTACTTCAACTTCTGCTACCCGAGGATTGTCATCAAGTTCGTCTGTGAGTTCGTTGTCCTCAGAGAAGTCGACGTTGAATCCACATGCTAAGGTGGGAGGACGGAAAGAGAAATTCTCCTTATATTTTTAGAGGCTTTTGCAATTAGTCCCATCTCATTCTCCATTTGCATAATATGCTGATTCTCTTACTGCACTTAATTATGTGGCAGGAATTTAAATTAAATCCGAATGCAAAAAGTTTCATGCCAACTCAGGCACCCTTGAGGCCTTCTTCTCCAATTGCTGATAGTCCCTTCTACTATCCAGCTAATGTGGCATCCATGACACAGATGCATGCAATGCCTGTTGGTATGGGGGTGAGTAGAAATTTCCTATTGCTGATTTCCTTTTTCTTATATTATCCAGTAGTTCTGGCCTTTTTGTACAATCTGAGTAATGTAAGTGGGCCCCGTTGCATATTTTGCTTGTCCGAGTGGTAAAACCAAATAGTGGTGCATAATTTGTAGGTAGTATTCATAGACTTTTTTCTACTTCACCTGTTGGAAGTTCTATAGTATCCGTTGCATAAATACGTGTGTGTGTGTGTGTGTGTGTGAGTGAGAAAGGGAGAGGAAGTGATGACAAATGCATTGATTTGATAGCATTTGTTGCTTTTGTAGAGAGGTTGTAGAATTAGATTAAAACATTGATAATACATTATATACCTTTGTTGTGCTTCAGAATTATATTTTCTCAAACTACCTTTTCTGTAATGCTGGCTTTACTTTTACATGGCTAATCATGTACTTTTCAGATTGGACCACCTTTTGCTGCACCGCAACCTGTAATGTTCAATCCACAGGCTGCACCAATGCAACAGCCATTCTATCATCCAAATGGACCTCAGGTCTGTCGTCTTTTACTGTCCTGGTGGCTCTTGCTATAGTAGTATTCTGCCCTCTTTTTATTATAGAACTCAATGGATTTTAATGCAGTATGGGCAGCAGATGATAATGGGACAGCCTCGGCCATTCTTATACATGCCAGCTTATCCTGCAGTAAGAAATTATTCCTTTCTGTTCTTCCACTGTTCCTTTTTACGGTGTTGGTAGTATTAATCCATCACATTTTGCATCTTGTTAAACTTTTGCCCCTTATTGAACAAAGCGGAAGGCAAAAGTCAAGAGAAAATGAAAGTGCACCTGAAAGGGAAAACGTAGGGTACACAAGTTAATAATAAAGAGAAGTGTAGTGTGGCAATTGTATAGAAGTTAAAAGTACCGGGGCCGAAAAAGGAAAAGAAAATTGGAAGGGTGGAGGGGGGGTAATCTGTTTTTCCACATTTATATGATATTATATGGGTACTGTGTTCCCTTTTTATCCCTACTCGTCTATATTTTCTGTATCAAGGGCAAGCAGGTGGCTAACACTTGAAGTGTGTGTGTTTTTTTCTTACCTTTATTATATTTATGCAGGAGATGCAATACAAGGGAAGGGAATTCTGATCAATGCTGGTTTAAAACCAGATTTGTGCTCTTGAAGGGGATGATATATGGTAACATATTTATACAAGTCTAGTACATTATTCTTATTGTGGAGTATCTTGATGCTGTTCTAACATGGAAGAAGTACTACACAATTTTTTTTCTCTTTTTTTTTCTCCTTTTTTTCTTTTTTTTTTAATATCAAAAGCTTGTCATGTGGAATTAATATGTTGATTAAGTGTTTTTTTTTGTTTGTAAATAAAACACTCTACCTCCCCCGCCCCGCCCCGCCCTGTTTGAATTGTACAATTCAGATTTACTGCAATTGGTGCAATATCTCCTGCTACAGCGGTGGCACATGCAATGATATAGGAGATGTTGCGTCATTTGCAGCAAGAAATTGGATCGGTTAATCTTGGGGTGTAAATGTTTCTCTGCGGAGATGAACTTTGGTTAAGTAGATTAATATATAATTTCAACCAAGTGAATATCTTGTAATTGATCTTTTCAAAACAGTATTATGTTTGAATAGTTTGTATTATGAATTTAAGAGTTGTCTTATGTTTATATATATGAGGATTGATATGGTGCACAACTACGGTGAGCACTGAGCACCTTTGTGAGCACCGGCTTATGTGGCAATTTTTTAAACATGCTACATCAGCAGGTGATCACGAGGTGCTCACCGTAGTTGTGCACCATATAAAAATGCTATATATATATATATATATGAAATTGGCTTGTCTGCCATTTGACTGGTTGGGGCATAGGAGTTTTGCCCCAAAGTCCCATTGGACCCAATAGGTCTGATTCAATGGGCTGAACGTCTGACATGCTGCATCTCCCCCGAAAATCATAGTATATTTTTAGGGGGATGAGTTGGGTTTTCCTCACTAATTTTTGACTTGATAAAGTTTTGGGCCGAATAGGCTGTCCGAACTACTACTTCATAGTGTCTGTGTGTGAGAATAAAGGGTGCAAAATGTCTTTTGCCTGGATTTTCAACCCTCGTATTAACAGGTTGTTCGATTTTAATTTTAAAGAAGTGATTAAAATTGATTTTTATAAAAAAATAAAAAGAGATAGCATTTGGGAATGAAGTAACTTATTACAAAACTTAAGAAGTTAGGGCTCGTTTACTTTGTGGTTAGGACTAGGTGGGGATGGGAATAAAAAGATGACTATAAGGGGGAAGGGACAATTTTAGGATACACAATCCTTTGACTACTTTAAGGGATATACACCGGGACACAATCTATCCATTCTTTAATTAAAAATCCAATTTACAGTTTGACCCCCTTTTTTCAATTTTCTAATATTCTTTGAATCTAATGGAACAAATTCTTCAACACCTTTCTTCTTCCTCAACTCATTCTGAAGCTTCTCGGGGCCCAAAAAAGATAGAATTTTGCTGCTAATATTCCCAGAATTAGCCAAATTTTTCCAAACGGTTGAAGAAATTTTAAGGCTTTTCATCTAAAACACCAACTCATGTGGTTTCATGCCAGCCTTGAGAGAGAACCTCGCTCCCAAATAAGACTTCAAATCAGGGACAGACTCGGTCGCGCGGTTGGACCAGCCCATATGGGAATCGTCGATTGGAGGTGGTAGCGTAAAAAACGCAGCGCCGCTGCCATGGCTAGGGTTCGTGTCTGCTTCGCAGAAGATGAAGTAAGAAACATGATTTTGTTATGAAAAGAACTAAAGAGGGGTAAAAGATTGGGGTAATTTTGGAAGATATTTTGCTACAGTAGAAAGGACTAAATGTATCCCTCCTAAAGAGGAGGGATAACAATCACTCCTTCTGTCCCATTTTTTTAAAATAAGCCCGGGCCTGGGGATAGCCCGTAAAATCCGTCCTTAAAAGTAGACAATGGATTAGGGGTGATTATTTTATCCTATCACCCCTAATCACCCAATGTAGACGAGGCCATAGAGTATAGACTACACAAACTCAATATGATGTTAGTTTGTTTTAATATTTTGGAAATATACAGAAAAAGAAACAACAAAAATTATATTACAAAAAAAAAATGATTTTTTTTTCGAACGATCTTAGGCATATCGGCTACTTCACACCATTTCTGCTGTTCGGGACAGGACGGCCGAGATGGAATGATAGCAATGTGTTCCATTTTTATAACCGGAATGAAAAGTTTCGTCCCTTCCAGCCGGAAGAGAATTGAATCAACAAGTATGGTTACTCCCCCAAAAAAAAATCATGATTAGAAAAAAAAAAATTAACCCAAAAAAGAGTCCTTTTAAAAGTTAATGTTTTATTTTATTAGTTACATTTAAAATAAAAAAAATTGTGAATACCTTAATTGGAAAGAGTTAGGGAAAATTTTAGCCGGTTACCTTTGGGCATTGTGTTATTAACTGGTATTTAAGTCTATATAAGCTATGTTTGGATAGCATTGCCCCCAACCGGTTAATATTGGGGGCAACCTGGTGATGTTTGACATAAGCAAGGTTGGAGACATTATTTAGTTGGAGTAGGTTGAAAGTTGCGTGCTTTTTAACTCCCCTCTCCTCTATAATTAAAAAGACATGTTTCTCTCTCCTCTCTCTATTACCCCAACTTATTTACTCCAGCCAACAGTACCTCAGTTTTCCCTAGCCGCATCCTAACACAGCCTATAACTTTATGTAAGTGGCAACGAAACTACGAAATGGTGGCTGCATTTGTACCTCTATTCTGCATTGTGGACACCCCTTCTTTTACGTGGTCTTTGCCATACCTTATGTCCCATCCCTTCTTCTATAATAAATATAATTTGTTTCAACATTGTGTGTGTGTCACCAATTAATTAATATGTTTCTTTCTATTGAAGTTAATTAATGCCATTTATATCTGATTTTTCCATTGACTCGGTGTTCATACAAACAACACACAAATTAGACTTGTTGTTCTGTGTTCTAATTTCCGGTGGGCACATTAACACGTGCCCACGGTGGGTAAGAGAGCATTTTCATTGATATGTAATGAAAATAATTTTGGTGTTGCTTGAATATAAAATTCAAATCTCACCTGTGATTTGTCTTAATGTCAATTAAGACCCAAGTTTGACTGAATATCTTATTTGAGTAAATGAACGAAACAGGACAAACTTAGTAACTCACCATCAGCCAAGTAATTTTAACAGCAGAGAATCAAACTGCAGCTAAAGAGCAATAATATATACAAGGAAACATCATCCTATAACTAATCCTATGAACTAGCTAGAAAAGCCAAGTCAAGAAAAACGAAAACTACGACGTGAAGAAGAGTTGTGGTGGTGGGGTTTGTTCTCGTTCTGTATTCGGTCAGCATACATAGGTAGGCGTACTATCTCATTGATCTCATTCAACAGTACCTCCTCTGTTATATTATCCTTTATACTTTTCATGACCTGTTTTCCAGTTCGTGGACCACAAAATGTGGTATTTATTGAATATGAATACAACTTTTTCAGGATATATATATATATAGCATATAAATGAGATATGGGATACACATACCTTCCTGTAGGTGTTAAATTCATTTGGGGTCCCTTTGTCTACCCTGACCCTCATGCACACCCATGCATCTTCCTCGGAGTTCCAAGAACACTCGATAATCTTACCCGAATATGCTGATGCATCAGGCCCATCTGCAAGCTCATACAACCAACACAAGGGGATGGTCATCAGAGTACGAAGAACATAAGCTCAAGCCTCTCGTGACACTATGTATGGAAAATTACAAAGTTTGTCCTTAAGATTTGTATTTCTTATCGCCTCCCACATCTTATTAGCGTTTATAAGATGTTATGCAATTTGGATAAAATAAGATAGTGGAGTTTTTAAGAAGCCACCAAGGCAATCTTCCAACTAAATGACCAAATTTAAACAAGTCCATGATCTTATTTAAGGAAAGAAGAAAAGGATTCACATATTACTTTTAAAACTTGAGTTCTTTAAAGAAAAAGGACAAAAAACATTTTGTTTCTTTCAAACCTAATTTGAAAAGCCAAACAATTTGCGAACCTCCACATACCATTTTACCAAATTCGAAGGGACTCGGTCTCTTACACTAGGCTACACCGACACTCATGAACATGATACACATTCCTCCAGTTCCACACAGGATGTTATTTTTATATTTTTTGAGGAAATAAGAGAAGTCAACTTTCTATCTATTTCTTCCAAAATCACCCTTGCATTTGTAAATAATATAAAAAAATTCCTAGGAATGTTCAAACTCGCTTCTATGAATGAATTCCCCTTCGAGCAACGTGAATTTTTCACTGTCTTTATTTAATTTTTTTCACTGCAGCTCTATTTCAACCTGAAGAGCACAAGAAAAAAATCAAGGAACTACTGACCAGGAAAGACAACCCTATTTTCCATCAATCTCTTTTTCCCTCGCTCGAACAGATAAAGTAATTGACGATTATCAACCACCTGCCACAGAGAAAACGGCATATGCACATTAATATTATTTACAACTAGAAAAAAATAAATATAATACCCAAAGGAAGAAACTGGGACTCAATAGAAAACAAAAGCAGAGAAATTTTAGAAGTGGCAGCAACCTCAAAGAGAAAATCCACTGAATTCATTTCGGGGTATTTCCACTTCAAAAGGCCCTCATGTGTGCGAGGAACATAAGGATCATCCCAACCCTGGCATAAAAAGGCAACAATAACAATTAGTATAGAGATTAACAAGCATTTCCACAATACCACTTAATAGTCTATCCACATCTTTCTAATCTTCAGAATAACGACCCATCTGATGCATAGCTAGTAATATAGATCAGACTTAAGACATGAGCATCCATATAATTATCAACTAGATCATATTCATCGAGCTAATCTTAACAGGAGAAAATAATCTCTTCTATATCCAGTTACAGTAACTACAGCCAAGAAAAACTATAATCTGAACAACTATAAGTCCTACAGTTTTATCCCGCAAAGAAAATCAATATGTGCAAGCATCCAAGAAAGAGAGGTTTTAATTTTTCGAAGCACCTGAAAAATAAGACCATCTGCTGCATGTGAAAGCTTTGGAATAAATCCCTTTAAGAGTTTTGTTACAGTAGATAGCAACCAAAAGTCTTTCCTCCTCACCTATCAAGTTTAAGTAGTATGATAAGAACTCTAGCACAGACACATGAGTAGATAGACTAATAATAGTACAGGTAACCATGGTGCACGCACACGCAAGTGTACACACAGAGTAAAGGATCCAATGATTACAAACCCTGAATGGTTCCAAGTCATATCTATAATAAGGATTTGAGCTCTGATAAATATGATGTCTCTCGAAATTCCGAGGCTCAATCACTTCTTTCTCAATCATTTTCCAGCGTTCATAGAAAGGCCGCTGCATGCAAGCAGATTAGTTAGAGAGCAAACAACTCGTCTAAAACCACAAAAACCCATGGGAAAAAAACAGCATAATCGAAGATGAGCAATTAATTGTGGAAAAGATCACTCCAGAGTGGTATGTCTAGATTCTGAATATCCAGCCAGTGGAATAAAGGAAAGAGATAATCTAAAGTGATAAGACTACTAAACAACTAAAACAAATAGCTTCTGTGCGCAGGTATAAATGGGGAAACTATACCAGCTGAACGGTGCAAGATATTTCTATTGGATTGAAAATTTCATAAAATCAAACGAAATTTCCCCTTATGGCCTTTATGAGTTTCCTTATTGCATACATAACCCCATAATGCAAAAGATAACAAATATGCCTCATAATCCAAACACCAGATCCTGAATACAGCCCATTACTTCAGGCAGAAACAAACCAGAAAATTTCATTAGTAGAAAGAAATGCCATAAGTATAACTATTAAAAAATGTTCCACATTTAAGCGCTAAATTGCAATACAGGCAGGAAAGAAAGTTATCCCAAGTGAGAACTTTCAGGGTGAAAGATCAATTAATTTAGTTAATAAATAATTTATTAGCTTACTGCTAGCATGCTAAATGTGATAATTTCACTCCATGTATTTGAAAACTGCTCCAAGTTTGAAGATATATAAACTAAAAGTAAATATGTTTTCTCAAGGATAAAAACAAAAGGAAAATAAAATTTGTTAAGAAAATTGCCATCAAATGTCAAATGCAGAAGAGTGAAAAAACTAAATAACATCCAAGCACACATATGCCACTGCCATTCGTGCTGTAATGCACCCATAGAAACCCCTTGCCTTATTCCAAGTGAAACCATAGCTTGTTTGCAAAATCCTATCAAATTGAAGGAGATTTCTTGAATGTACATTGTTTGCAAAAAATGTGGAATATTGAAAACACAATGATGTTCACAGCGCAATACAAATTAACCAGTATATTGAAAGAAAATACAGCAGGCCTACTCCCAATATTGTACTAGAGGCATAAATCAACAGCATAAAATTTAAAGAATTGGCAACCAAAGGATAATGGCCTCTCAAGGTGGTAAAACTCAAGCAAAATTTTCAAATATTACCTCCACAATGGAGACCTGATTAATGGCCATCATATCATAGACTAAATATCTTCTTTCTTGCTTCTGTGAATCAGGCAGGGAATCTATTACCATCTCCCCATCAAGTAAAGTAAAATGGTGCACCATCGCTGGCTTCTGGAGAAATAACATAATGAAGTTTAAAATCAATGAAGTAAAATACTAATGATATCCATGTATTCCAAATAAGAATAGTAGAAAACATACTTCATTAACCTGCCGGCAAGGAAATCGCATCTGGACCCTCCGAAAACTAAAATGCCTATCAACCAAGTAGCAACCATCCATAGTGATAAGCATCATATATCTTGTTCCATCAGCTTTCCATGTTGCATAATAGTACCGCTGCCTTAACAGCTGTAAGTTCTCCCTGGATGGATAAATGAATCAAGTCATTAGCTATTGGGAATCATAAAAGCACTAATATCACAAGATAGATAACAACATTCAATTTACCACCAAAAAAGATGAATTTCAAGGTCCTTCAGTTAATGTCTAATTTCTTCAATTGAGATGCAACATCATTCCAAATATTATTTACAAAAAATAATAATAATAAAAAAATCCCTAGAAAGATCAGACAATTATTGTCCAAACTATCATCCAAATGATCTGCTCGTCCTCAGGAAAGCATTGGCATCACAATTAGTGGATCATCAAGTATTAATTTTGCTTCAGTGTTCACTCTAGAAGCCTATCAAAGGAGCTTTGAGGTTGTACTGTTAAAAGTGTTGACCTTTAAATCAAGATGCAGTTCACGCCCTAGACTCTCCAATTCCATAGGTTTCGCAATAGGAGTAGAAAGTATTAGGGAATTTAATATTTGGACGCAAGGACTTTAGGTTCGGTTCTAATCCATTGGCATAGCTTCAGAAAATGTTAGAAGCGTATGATAACTGAATATAGGTGGCCTAGCCATCATCCTATACCTAATCAATTTCAGGAGCGAGAGTATATGGATCGTGGATGAACACATCGCACGACTATAGAACGTTAACTTCATGAGGTTAAAGAGCGATAATTAGGCGAAAACAATGGCTAAGGTATAATACTTGGTCCTTGAAATAAAAGAATTACCGCCAACAAAAAGTATATTCACACTTGAAATCCAGATGGAAGATAGTTTACATAGACATCAAGAATTCAAGCTATGGAGACTACAGCAGGAAAGATAACACTGTAAAAACCAGTCACACATTTGAACACCATCCCATCTTGGGACAAATCATTTAGCAGAAAGAGTAAAGGAGAAGGAAGAAAAAAGCAAAGCAGAATTTCCGAGACATCCCAACAGTAAATTTATCAAGAAACCTCATAGCAACAGTCCACTTAGAGAAAAACCAAACACTCACTAATTGATAGACATGATATCAAGCCAAGAAAGAGTAAACAAACAAAGCCACAAGTTGGCCAAGAAACTACATAATAGACCACTAGGAGAGATGTAAAAAGATGTTTGAGCCTTGTCATGCATTAAGGGCATTCATAAATAAACACCCCCCCCCCCCCCTTTCTTTCTGAAATTCATTTAAATCACTAAATCTAGGAGATACCCGCAAGGATGTTGATATTCAAAATTTCAAATAGAACAAAGCAAAAATAGATCCTACAAAATTCGCTGAGAAAAAACACAATTAAACTAGAATCTATATGTATAAATCCTTAAATAAAATAAAAAGTCACCAAGAATTAATGACAATAGATAGTATTATGTCCAAGCAAGTTTGGCACTTAGATGCACAATTTTGATTGGAAGGATTCTCAAGGAAACCAACTCATTTCAAGAAGATATTAATCATACACATCTCCCCAAATACCTATACAAAAATGTTCTCTTGCATATTAAAGTTGACATCCTTAATATTTTATCATAAGATATAGGGAAAATTAGATATTACCATCCAAACTTTTTGTGTTTTCGCACTTTGCAATATAAACTATTTTTTGTTGCAATTTACCATCTGAACTTATGATTTTGTTGCAAATTACGTGTACATCAATTAATGGTTGAGATTTGTTCGAGTCGACAATTTGCAACAACAAAAAAAGTTTATATAGCAAGCTGCAAAAACACGCAAAGTTGGGATGGTAAATCGTAATATTCCCTAAGATATATGAGAAGTAAAATAATAAAGTTAAATGAGCATCTAATCTTTGAAGAGGCTTATTCGAAAGCTCGGAACTTTTGATTGTCCCTAAGATTTTCTGTTCTTAAGGCAATTCCACCTACAGCCTCATATTCTTCATCAATAAGTAACATCATATACCAAAAAATGAGTCGGAATAAACTTAGCATTCTACAGTTATTTGAGACCGGACTAGCAAAAACCCACAAGAGCAAAAAATGAGAATTTGATACAAGAGTGATTAGCACTTTCCACACATCTTCCATATTTTTTATAGATGGTAGACTAAATGAACAGCTCAAACAAGACAGCTAATGTAATCAGTAGAAGAGATCACAGAGAAAATGTAGGACATACCATGTTAGAGAAAAAACAATTAAACAGCCCACAGCCACAGATACAAAGTTCTAAATAAGGACAAGGTAGACTAAGACCTGTTAAGAGAGACTGGATGTGACCCAGGAAATTGTTGAGGTCCTCTAACCTGTAGTAAACAATTGAACTTTACATAAGTAACAAGATATGGTAGCAGCAAACCTACATATTGCACATATTTTCAACAAAAGACACATTTTAAGCATTCATAGCAGAAACCACCAGATTATAGAATATAAAAAAAGCTATTGTCAACTTACCCCTCCAGGCAATTTCAAAGTTTGATAGCAGAACTGCCGCATAGCTATCTCTTGGTCACTAGGGATTTTATCTCCCAGAATGTCATCATTTGTCACGACGGACTGGGTCTCATGATTCTCCTAAACACGTTCCAAGATTAGAGGGGAATGGTATTATTGGATCAGCCACCGAATGTAAAGGCACTAACTTTCTTTTCAATCTGGAAGTTGATTTTGATACTTTCATCTACGTTGTGCACCATAGTACAAATAAAATAATTATAAGTTTTAGTAAAATAAACACTTACATCTACAGGATTAGCAGAATCTCCATCATCATCATCATCTGGCATGGCATCACCATTCAGATCAAGATCAGAAGATCTTTTCCACTCTGGAGTCGGAGGACAAACAACCATGTCAGGCTTGTTCTCATGGTAGAAACTATACAAAGCATCAATGTAGTCCGGTTTGTAAATTCCTGGTGGACGTGCATCAGCAAATCTTTTGATTGCCTGCCAAAAAGGGTGAAAATGAGACACGGCACTCTCCAAGGACAAAAAAATCAAGAAGAAGAAGGTGGTGGTAGGAGGGATTGGGGGGCAGCTGACCTGAGTGACAGATACAGCCTGTGTCCGCATGAGATAATGGACAATCATATACCCTGTACGATTATGCCCATGTGTGCAATGAACAAGAATGTACTTTTTTGGTTGCTTTTGCCGAGCCAGAAATTGCAAAGCCTGACAAAAAATACATACAACCTACGATTTCAATATCTTCAAGATATCAAGAGAAACAAGAGTTTTTATGTAAAGAGAAATATAAACAACCATAAACCAAAGACACTTCAACCTAAGCCTGCTGTTAGCATAAATTTAAAACAACAAAGACAACACGGAGCTGATAGCAAAGCAAGTGTTTAGTTTACAGAAGAGAGCGAGTTCTAAGGTAGAGCTTCCTCAAATCTCTGAAAACCTCCCTCAATCCCCTATCAGAGCTTCCTCAAATCTCTGAAAACCTACCACAAATCACCTACCAAGTTGACTCAATGAGGCGACATAATGGTTCAGCCAATAGCACCTACAACTATCTCAGTCCAAAGAGAAGCTTGAATTCAGTGATCAGTGGTGGTAAATATGGTTTTGCTTCAGACCGGCCATTTCATTCTTTCTGAAACTTAACTCTTCTAAATTGTCATGGGGATCTAAGCAACCAAGGGAAGGCTTAATTTTCATGGAGTGCCCAGATCAAATAAGCATAAAGGTCTATGAGCTAAATAAACTGTAAAATATGGTTCTTCCAAATTTGGATGTTCCAAATTTCTTCTGTCTGCTAAAAATATCTCACTAATAAGAAAATAAGAAATGGACCTGCCGGAGTTGCAATCAGTTCAACATTTTAACTGAAGAGTTATTGCAGCGCATACCTACATAATTGCATTTGAACTTTTACCTTACTCCACCTAGAGAAAAATGATCACAGAAAGGCTTGGAAGGGGAAGCAATCGTAGTTGAAGAGAACAGTAAATTAAGAAATTAAACAAAAAAAAAAAATTTATCAGGAATTAAGAACAGCCACTTGTTGAGGCTATAATGCCTCAAACATGTATTTGGCCAATCTAAAGCATGCATCAAAAGTTAAACACTGGAACCAGACAAAATATGATAGAGGCGCGCCAGGTGGATTTAAGGTTTACACCCGACGCCGGGTCGAGAAGCCGAAGCCAGCAGCAGCAGTGGGATGATCAGCGGCATGATGGGCTTCGCAGGCCTTGCTATTATTAGTTTTAATTATTATTTCTCATTCAGTTATTCTTGGTTTTGTACGGGCTTTATGCCTTATGCATGGGCCTTAGTAGGAACTAGTATTTAGTTGATTTTTGTCATGGGATTAGGGTTATCGAAAGAATTGTTGAATTGTGGCAGAACTTCTTGTTCTGAGGCCTCCTTGGAGGATTTATCAATTAATTCCAATTTCCGTTTATTTCTCCGTCTTCACTCTATCAAAATATTACCTAAACATAGCAGATATGTGCATCATGGAGACACAAAAGATCCCTCAAAATGATGTTACTAACCCTCTTATGCTTTCTTTTTACAAAGAAATGACATCAAAGCATAGAAAAGGCTAAGCAAATCCAGTAGAATAATGGTTCTACAAAGATATAAGTACCTCATAGACAAACTTATTTACAGCCTCATTCTCAGGCACTGAATCCCGTCCTTTGCATGCAATCTGAAATAGAAGGCAATGATCAGGAGCCAAAGAATCACAAGTCAAGTAGTAGTCGAAAAATGAATTAATGGTCTAAGAAAATTAAAATAACGCACCTTGACATGCTTAATACCGTTTTCCCGAACTTCGCTAAAATTATAGTATCTACTAGAATTTGTCAGATCAACCACCAAACCAAGCTGAAAATGTTCAGTAGAAAATTCAAGTCATGCAATTGGCACTAGTAAAGTCCCCTTAACTGCAAAATGGATGTATACGATAAACTGATATAGTAATAGATATACATCACAAATGCATAAAAAGATATCATCTACAGATAGTACTAATTGATTAAAAAGTAAGCCTTTAAAGAGAGTTGGAATGCATGACATGGCACTTTCTCCAGCTGCTCCCACAGTTCTCTCTATCTGACAACTTATCCTCCCTCTCTCTCTCCCTCCTCCCACTCACACACACACAGAGACCAAACCAATCAACTTTTCTTAAACCAGAATGAGCTGACTACTACCTTTGTTATAACAATTGCAGTGGAAATATCAATACTCGAAAAAAATATACTCACCTTCCTTTTTGATACCGTCAGCCGACGGATCACCTGCTTAAATGAGTATCTTCTTCCAGGGGGAATACAAGCATTGAATGATTCACCTAAAGGAACTTTTGAAGGGATCAAATAGTCTATTTCCTGTCCAAGTGGAGGGCAATCTAACCAACCTGCCATGTCAGAGCTTAAATTTGCTTATTAAGGCTATCAATAACAAGGGGCGAAAAAATATTGTTACTGAGACTCAAATGATGTCTGACAAGTTTGGAGAGACTCAAAAAACACAAAGTAAGACACTCAATTCAATTCTCTTCTTCTTTTGCACCCTTAAATATTATTCAGATGACTGGATTGCATGATAAACCCCAAAGAGTCCTGGTGAATCAAGAAGTCATATTGCAACATTAAACATTGATCGATTGAAGCTCAATGGACACCTATACATGTCTTTGCATTAGAACAGGAAGGTGCATCAATAAGGATTAGCACCAAAGTTTCTGTTCGCACAAATCATACCCCGCAGCCCATCCCAAATCCGTGAAACAAAATAGGCAAATAATTTACCTGGAGGAAGTTTACTATTAGATCTCTGTCTTTTTACTTGATAGCCATCATCATCACGCTGAGTAGACTGAGATACATAAGATGGTCTATCATCCGGGCGTTGTTTACGCATCTTTCGAGCCCTTTCCTCGCGCTCCTGAAGCAAATGAGCACAATCAGAGATGAATCAGGTTTCAAGCGTATGCTAAAGAAACAGCATGTCTCAAGCTCTATCTTTCAAGCCAATAGTCTCTCACATCCTATCAGTCTATCACCAATAAGATGTTGGAAAACTTGTCCAAAACTTATATACTAAAAGCACATCAATCAGAAGTATGCTGCAGAAGAGTTCAACTAAGATGATTTTCCGTATAGGTACCCTGCTGCATTAGAAAGAAGGACCAGTACCATAAAAGTGGATCAGTAGGGTAGGTAATCAGTAGGCATACAAACTCATAAAAGCCGACCAGAAAAGTACACAAAGTTATCAGCTGCCAAGTAGAGAAGGGTGCAGTACTCCACGAACAAGCAAGCAAATGCATGTAGAATTGCTACACTCACCAGGTTAGATACAAGAGCTACTTCCTCCTCGCATACTATGTAGACACTTTAGAAAAGAACACTATGATTGCATTTGGATGGAACGGTTTGAAACGCAAGGATTTAAAATCAGTGCAGTGGAATTCAAAACTAGAGTGGGATGCAATTCCACCCAAATCCCCTAAAAAGAATTAGTTCAAAATGAAAGTGATGGATTTCAAATCCATATCAATCCAAACAATAGCAACGAATTTGGAACTAGGATTCCAAATCCACGCTTAAATCCTTACATCCAAATGCAACCTACGTGATTCCAAAAAGGTCAACACAACGTCATATTGTTACTTTTGCTTCACTTATAAGCAGTGACAGAGCTGGGAGTTGTAGTCAGGGGGGCAACTATGGTGTTAAATAAAATAATATATAATAAATATAAAATAATATTACTTATATAAAGTCAATAATACTATTTATATAAAGTCAATAAATATAACACATATGAGTAAATTCATCACTTAACCAAATAATCAATTATATAATAGGAAAGTTAAAATGAATAATTGTTACTCACATCTTTTAGCCAAAAAATAAGAAATATTTACTCCATTATATTAAATATGGCTACTAATAGTCAAAGAATATATAAGAAAACCAATCTAGAAAGATAATCAATGAAATATTAAGTATAAAAGTTTTTCTAACTATTCTTTAACCTCAAGGGGACTTTTTCCCCTAATCTTATATATTACATTTAGTTTTGTTGCATAAAATTGCTCCTAATTAAAGAACTATTTATAAATAATTAATTCCGCTTTGTGAAGCTATATGTGTGTGTTTGATAGTTGCGTAAGTTGTATACAAATACTCAGGTAGCTATATTCAAGCAAAATACACTGATTTAAACTGATACATATGGTGAGAGATAATCAATCAAAACATAGTTATTTTTTTACTGGTGGACTTTTTTAATATTTATCTAATTAAAGTAAATATTTTTAAATTACAAAAATACCCTACAAATTATTAAAATTTGAGGGGGGCCCAAGGACCCCCTTGGCCCCGGCCCCATTTGCCTCTGTCCATACTTATAAGTGACTTCGGCAAATAGTCACTCAAGAGTCCACCATCCAAAATCTAAGAGACTGAAGATACATAATTTATAATTCTACTGTGCTGTAATCAAACAGTCTGTGATTTATATTTGCATGTTCTTCTAGTATGTATTAATTACAAATTTCCTAGTCCCTAACAAGGGGTTTAATGGCAATACTGATGAAAATATGCTTACTGATTGAAACACCACAAAACCTAGTTTACACACTGAAAGCCTGCCGACTTGTTAACTATTGAACCCGCAAGAAGTAAGACAAAGAGATAATACCCTGCGTGCAATCTGAGCAGCAGATTCCCCCTGGTTAACATGTTCATTGTAGTCTACTTGTTCATCTGGCGCATTATCGTCTTCAGAATGGCGTTCAGGAAACACTTCCTCCTCTTCCGGTTCAGGGGAGGCATTCAAGTCCATGCTGGCTATCATTCAATTCCAGTCAGAAGCATCTCCAAATGCTCCATCGATATTAGGGAATCCCTGCCCCCAAACAAATAAATAAGCTGTAAAAGTTATTGCATAGTCCGAAACAAGACTAAAGATGCATTGATACCACCATAATCATAGCCAGCCAGAAATTTTAGGGTAATGTAATTCCTCCATAGTATTCCTATTACAACTTAGAAAAACTATTCTATCAACTTATAGACGCCACAAGTATATCGAAAAGGGAAGTAGGACTATAGTAAGAAAAAAGACTTCCACTTAACCAATCAATGACTTTCTTTACTTCTTTTTTTAGCTATATTGTACAGAGAAGTTGCTCCATTGTGGCGCAAAAATGGGGAAAATGAATAAGGAAGCAACAAGAAAATATTAATCTTAGGAAAAAAGGACTTCCAGTAATTGAATACCTGAACCTGAGTTGTTTTATCTCGAGCTCAGCAATTATATTTCGGCTAAACCCCTGTTTTGATAAAAAATTCAAACAACAATAGGTTATCTGGGCCGTCAAAATTAATCGCAACAAAATCGATCAGGGTACAGCCTACCTCATCAAGTTGATTAAAGAAAAACAAGTGAAAGGAGTTATCAACCGAAACCATAGAAGAGGAAAACTTTGAAGTTTCTGTAACCTTGATTGAGACTCTCTGATGGAGGTTGTTCGCCGGGGTTGAGATTGTTCCCCTTTGTATCGAATATGCAAACTTCTGCAAGAGTGGAAATAGTTTTGTTCCCCAATTTTATCTCTACTCCTTGACTTCGTCACTGGAATATGGTACGCCACGTTAGGGTGAATGTGGCCTACGATACAGGAGGGAGATGGAGATGGAGATGGAGATGACGGAGAAACAACTAAGTTGGAACTTTGCTGCGCGGAGGGCTGAACAAATAGTCCTATATGCGACTTAGCAAGCAAAGACTCTGCCCAATCCCCCTAAAGGGCTCGTTTGGTAGGCCGTATGAGATTAGGGGGTAGTAACTATCGGACGATTAGCTATCAGGTACCCTTACTGTATATCATGTCTTGTGTTTGGTAGGGGTGATTATATATACCATCTTCGGACAATCTTGCATTTGGTAG
>JAUEKW010000009.1:535671-548910 GCA_032274785.1 Ajuga reptans
TTGCACTTAGTAAACACTTTATTATTTAGCTTTATCCATTTGCTAATGTTATAAATATGAATTTCAATATTTCGATTAATTATCGTCTATTATTTTTTACACTTACACTACGACTTTATATAAGTACATAAATATATACACAATAAATATTATTTTTTTATTTTCTTGCCCGTGCATCGCACGGGTGGACAACTAGTTAAAGAAAAAATAAAAATCTATATAATCTTTTGAATTCCATATTAGGCGCCTACATATTAGGCAATTAAAATATTCAAAAATTCGAACTTTCAAAATAATTCTACTTTTAGTAACTATAATATTTTGACAGAAAAAATTACACTTACTAAAAGTAGTGAACTTCTCTTATTATATATATAGATTACTTGGCATAATTAGATTGGATACAGAATCGGTATGTCTATCTATACCCTTAACCTTCATTCAAACAACTTAAAATGGAGACTTGGTGAATCAAATGGCAAAAATGTGACTTGAAAGTGAAAATTTGAAAATGCTTCTACAAGATCATTATGGTGGCTCCCATGCAAAAATGAAGAAAGTTGAAGGCATGGATGATACCAGTTGAATAACTCCATTATCAGTGAGCGCAGTGCAACCCCAAACAGATTGCTAATGCACTTTGCCTTTGCAATTCTTGTAGCCCGTTATCTGTTATTTGGCAACCCCATCGGCTCCTTGATCTTTACAAAATCATTTTGGTTTGAGGGACGAGATTACATGTTGCAGGAGGGGGAGGGATTTCAAAAATTTCGAAATTCATTTTTCTTTAATTACTACACTCTATAGAAATTTGAAAATTGAGGGCGGCGACCGCCTCCCCCTTGAACTCGTCATCCATTTTCCACCCGGAGAAACTCAGCGATTCTCTCCGAGCCACAGACTCCTCCATACCCTACTGCTAACCCTATATATGTCTCTATCGCATCAATAAACGAACAAAAACAGGAAGAATCGACAAATCTCTGAAGCAATTGGCAGCCGATCGATTTCCGATTCTTCGTCTCCTTCAGTCATGTCGTGGATAAAAGGGGAACTGCAGCAGCTGAGCAAGAAAAATCAATCAAACAGAATAATAGGGAGAGAAGAAATGAGATGAGCAGAAGGTGTCGTCATTCTTCTATCATTATTGAGGATGTGTTTTCATTTCCCCTCTATTTTTCAAAACAGAATCTTTTTTTTTTTAATCGAAAATATCAAAGGATTCAAAACCGCTTGTGGTCGTGGGCAATATATTTGGGTACTCTCTTTTTTTTTTTACCAACTAGATAATACTCCCTCCCATAAAAAAATAATGTTCAAAAAGATTTTATTATCTTGAAATAAGAGTTTTATTTCAAAAACCGATGTCTCATTTTACTAGTTTGAGTAAAAAATATTTTTTTTTACAAAAAATTAGTTAGATATTATTAAATAAGTCAAATAAAAAAATAAAATAAATCGTGTAAAGTGTGTATTGATAAATTTTGGAGAGTTGTACCTTAATTAAATTGGCCAAAAAAAAAAAAAATTGTACATTTTTCAAACATGACTCAAAAGTTATTATTCTAAAATTGTAACTACATTTGAAGTATAGTTTATTCATGTTATCTTACATTATTATTCTCTCAAAAGTTATATGATAAATAACAAATTGCAAGATATTTGAACTTTGAAGTGAATTTTAGATCCCAAGTCTAATACAAAATTGTCTAATTCATTGTAACTCCTCAAAATTAATACACATATTTGAACTAAAAACTATTAAGGAATATATATATATATAAATATACACACACACACTTATATATATATATTTAATATTCTTTATATTTGTATCTCAAATTTATATTTTATCCAACTATAACACATACATGAAAATAAAAACAAATAATTCAATCTATGAAAAGCTACATTCCATATTTTAGATATAGTATTTTATTTTAATATACAATATTAATATCATCAAATTGAGAATCGTTAAAGAATGACTGATTTAATATATTATACGTAAAAAATAAATTTTAAATAAAAAGTTATTTAAGTCTTAAAATTTTACTAAAAGAGGGGAGGTCGCAATAGGCACCATTACTTGCAGAGAGAATACGCCAACACCCGCGTGAGAGTAATATGCGCCGGCAGATGGCACTATTCATGCGCAAACCACTTTTAAAGCAAAACAATTATGGACGCCTAACATACAACTTCATTTTTCATCATCAAAATTTAAACAATTTCCTAACATATGCCCTACAATTACCATATCAATGATTTACATACTTTTAATGCACATACAAGCACTATAGGGAGAAGAAAATGTAGTTTATTTATTTAAGAAAGAGAAATCATTCATTAATAGATATTGGACCCATCAAAGAAAATACAAGATGACCTAAAAATGGTGAAACAAGCGACAAAAATATGAGGACTAGCATGAAAACGAGGTTGCCTAGCTAACACATGAGCCACCTCATTTGCTTGTCGATGAACAAGAGAGGGCTAATTCTGCACTACCCCTTGGGTAATACCTAAGGGGGTAGATCCACCATTCATCTTTTCCTTGATTTAAATTAAATAAATATACACCATTGATTCTATTTTTACTTTTTGTGATGTGTGGTGGATAACCCCCTTAGGTATTACCCACTGTAGCTCAGAATTCCCCACAAGAGAGATTGTAAAGTTTTGAAGAAAATCAAAATAAGACGGACATCCTTGAATAGTAACACCAAACTCCGAAAGATCACAAGAAGAATTCTTGATAGCATCAAATACCGGTTTGGCATTGATCTCCATATATAATCGTACTCGAATACCTGAGAGAATAAACCCATGAGAGAGTTTCATGCAAAGCCAATATCTTCACATTCTTTACACATATAACAACCAGAAAACCCTTTGAACAAGCAGCAATTTGAAAAACCTTTGAGCAAGCAACAACAAAACTCCCACCATCATCCCTCATAGTCATGCCTACTCCCATATAATTTATATCCTCAAAAAAGGTCCATGTAACAACAAATTCCGTGTATTAAATTGATAAACACAAAAAATTGCACAAATTGAATTGAATTAGATCAAATGGACAAATTTGTGATTATAATCTCTATTTAAAAACATATGATTGTGCAACATCTACTTCAACAATTATACAATTGGATGACACATAATCATTATAAATATAATAGTGATATCACATTATACACGTATCATCTAATAGTGCAATTAGGGCGAGCATTCACAAGAAGCGAAAACCAAACTCTTTGTATTTTTAAAACCAAACCTAATAGAATACATCTTCTTAACAAAATCAAATTGAACCGAAAAATTTCGGTTAGCTCAGTTCGATTGGCTGTTAAGGTTTTTATTTTTTTGCATCTTTATTATTATTTTTTATAGAAAACACTTGCCATTTTCATGATAAAATTCCTCTGAAATTGGCAAATTAAAGAAGAGATAAAAATATGGAAGCGGATTACCCCCACCCCACACTTTTTTCCCCCTTTTCCATTTTTCAGTCTTCATACATTCTGTTTTAATTTTTTTTTTTCCTTTTAGACATTCTGTTTTAATTTTTTTTTTTTCCTTTTAGACATTCTGTTTTAATTTTTTTCTTTCCTTTTAGACATTCCGTTTCAGTTTTTTTGCCGTTACTGACTAATTTAACTTTTGCTTAAGAATTAAAACTACGTTCATTTTACGGATTCTAAACCCAACTCCCCACCCCCCATTTCTCATGTACTATAAAAAAAAGTATGTCCATTTATTGTTTTCATTTTATCTCTTGATCTTTTTCATCGAAACCTAATTTACATAAAAAAGTACATCATTGAAGAAGTCCAACAACATAAAAGATACAAAAATAAAAGCATAAAATTAAATTACCAAAATCAATTTCAGGAACAAAATAAACACAAAACAACCAAAAAAAGATGAGAGCACGCAAAATATTAGTGAAGGAAAAAAAAGAACTAGAACAGTACCGTTTAGGAAAAGAAAAGGGAAATAAATGTTAGAACAAATAAAAAAGAAAAAGAGAGGATCCACTATTACCGCTAACTGCACCCGGTACAATTTTTCCCCCACTGTACCAGATCCGTTTCCCTAAAATATAGGCATAAGTTCTCATTTTCATGCATTTACAATGTGAATATTACTCACTCACACACACATATATATATATATTACTCACTCGATTTTATTTCTCCTGTAGAAGACGTTGCACCATTAAAATAAGTTGATGTCATTGAGTGTGGCGCCCGCTGGAGGGGTCCTTTATATTGTTTTGGAAATTGTTCATGGAATTCAACCACCGTGGCAAAGGGGCAAAACCCAGTGAAGTCGCCTTTCAGTTTCATATACGAGTGTTTTGACTTTTGAGGGATTAGTAAGTTGTACAAAAATCACGAAATAGATCTACTCAATTTAAGACACATGATCTTAAATTATTTTATGAATAATTATGGCTCAAAAAATTCATAAAATGAAATTATGTTTCAGAAATTAATTGCTCGTTTTACTAGTTTAAATAAAAAAATATATTTTGTGTGTGTGTGTGTTAATTGTTGAGAATGGTAATCCCCTCTAAACTTTGAATGCGCTCCCTGACCCTAATTATACGCAAGTAAAGTTTATAGATTTTTTCATTAACTTTATCCTCCTCGGCCTATTTAATTTTAACATCGACGGGAATTCATTCACCTACAGCTACTCATATATATATATATGTCTTTGTTGGAGCAAAATTAATTGTTGAAACAGATACTTTGTAACGGTCTCAACGACCCTCTCCGCGGAGACGCAGATACCCGCTTGGTGAGACGGATTTTTTGTTCAATACGATTGGATTAAATAGCGGCGGCGATGGCGAACGGGCAGGGAGACGGCATCGACGGGCCTACCAATCCAATGGTGACACCTGTATTGACGGATCTCTATCAGTTCACCATGGCCTATGCTTACTGGAAAGCTGACAAACACAATGAAAGCGCCGTGTAATTGTTCTTATTGTTCGTCTTGTTTTGCTTGATAAGTTAATTTCTTGCATTGTTTATTTGTATGTTATGGTCGAAATCCGCTACTCGTCAATTTCTGTGAAAGTTGGCATGCAGGAAGGCTGTATTGAACACACAACTTCCTTTTCCCTTTTTTAGTTTTTATTTTATGAGAGTAGTAGAAAATTAGATTTTGATGAACATATTAGCTCTTAAGCTTGTTTTCTAACTTTAATTAATCACTACGTTTTATGGGGTAGTAACTGATCATATTAGTCTCTCACTTGGATTATCATTTTTAAATCAAACTATAAATTGACCAGAACTCTGCTATTTCCATTTAATTACCATGGCCTCAATAGTAACATCTTTTCAGTGGAAGCTATGCTAATTTTTTTGATGTGGAATGTTATATATAAATATATATGTGTTTTCTCATTCGTAGATGTCTAAAGAATGTGTAATGTCAACAGATAGTCGACAAATAGCTAAGTTGGGTCATTCTAATAATGAAATGTAATAGATTGGCATTGGGAGGCATAACTGGGATAGGTTGTCAAATCAGATTATTAGCAAACATTTTGGTCTTAAGAGAACTGCTCATAAACTTTGTTTCTACTATGTAATTTCACAAACAGAGTACGTAAACATTTATGATTGAAACATTTGCCATGTTATGTCTGCTTCCAGGTTTGACTTGTACTTCCGCAGAAATCCCTTCGGTGGGGAGTATACAATTTTTGCTGGTCTGGAAGAATGCATCAAGCTAATTGCTAACTTTAGATTTACAGAGGATGAAATTTCTTTTATCAAATCAACTTTGCCGACATCATGTGAGGTATATTGAGTCCCTTCATATGCCCTGGTTATAGTAGCAATCTATTGCATTCACTTGTACAAGTAATATTTTGTGGAAAATGTGATATTTATGTTGAGGTCAGATGCCAGTTATATCAGTTCTTTGTAATAAAGTTATCTTGTAGCCATCTATTAAGTGAAAAGCATAAAAGAAGTGAAAATGTTTAATATTTGATCTTGGCAAGTAGATACATTGCAACAATAAATGAACAAGTGCAGATCGTCTGAACCAAAATGCTTTCCATAACTGAAAATTCAATTTATCTAGGGGCAGCAGCACAAGTTACGCGTTCATACTTTCTACATGACAATGTAGAATCTGCACTGACCATTTGACCCTTTTGGTTTAGTTTTCTGATGTTTATTCTCATCATTGCTACTCTTTTAAAATTGTACAAAGCATTTTACTATTAGAACTGTTATCTAGATAAATTTCTAAAATCATTATTTTATTAATAAAATTGCTTATAGTATGTTAGCCATATGTTTTGGTAAATAAACATTACAAGCATTTTTCCCTTAGAATGCTGATATGTGTTCAGTTTTGTTGGGCTAATTAATTTCGACTCTAGGATGGCTTCTTTGACTACCTCCGATCAATAGATTGTTCCAATGTGGAGATACATGCTATTCCTGAAGGGTTTGTTGTATTTCCAAAGATACCGTTGATGAGAGTTGAAGGGCCAGTTGCTGTAAGTACTAAGTACCTCGTGGATATGCTTCTATACAAGTATCTTTATGTAGCAATATGGTTTTATCAGCTCTTTATTCATCTTGGTCTTTCTTGTTCTTTCGTCTTTTAAGGTGGTTCAACTGCTTGAAACCCCCCTTGTTAATCTCATAAATTTTGCATCGTTAGTGGCAACAAATGCTGCAAGGCATCGCTTTGTTGCTGGGAAGTCGAAGCTTCTTCTCGAATTTGGGCTGCGACGGGCGCATGTAACACGATTTACTCATTATATTCAATATTGAAATACTGTCCTTACTACACTGTATCAAAGACATGTTTGTCTTGTATTCTTGCAGGGCCCTGATGGTGGTATAGGGGCATCAAAGTATTGCTATATGGGTGGATTCGATGCAACAAGGTGATCATGTTTTATCTATTTCCCGCATTGTTGCTTGGGTGGGGGGGGGGGGGGGATGCTTCCTTCTGGAAGTTCTATTGAGGTGATTCAGTGCTTTGTGTGAGTGTTTTCCTTGACGAAACTAGTACAGAGTTCGCCAGGAGTTGAGATGTCCTGTATCAGAGAATAGCTAATTGAACATGAGATTTCAATATCGAAGTAACCAACTATATAAAGTTATTATTTCCTTATCTTTCAAATGTTTATATTTTGTTAGCCACTGCTCCTAGTTTGAGCAGGTGAAGTTTTGATAGAATTGATTTAGAGTAGATGCTAGACTCTCAGATATCCTCACTTCTTGCATGTGCTTGTAAAGTTTACTGGTAGTTACTCAAATACAATGATTTTAAATGAAAGTCTATTTGTTAATAGTTTTACTTTAAAATATAAGATACAAATGATATAATCTATTGTTTTTTCTTAAACCAATATAATCTATTGTTATGGATATATATATATATTTACATTTGAAATCATATTTTCTTCTCTGTTTTGTCATAAAAATCATGAACTTTGAATAAAAAAGACTACAAGATAATGAAGATGAGTTAAAGTATGAAATAACCAGTATGATGTTGGTAGTACCCGCAGGACACATGTTAAGGATTAGTATCATATTTTGCACTGGTCTTCAGCCATCTTTGTCTCATAAGACCAAACTCATACCCAGTTCTTACACTATGTGTGTTGTCTAGTCAAATGATAGAAATCCTGGGCTTGAGAACTAGTAGCATTATATCCATTCAAATTCTAGTGATCTTACCAGTTAGCTTTATGGTTGATCATTGTAAGTCAACCATTTTGAGTACCGACCTATTTTTTCCAATGCGCAAGGCGCAAAGTCATACTACCAGGAAGGCAAAAAAGAAAAAAATTACAACTGAGAAATAGGTCGTCAACCATTTTGAGTACCGACCTGTTTTTTCCAATGTGCAAGGCGCAAAGTCATACTACAAAAAAGACAAAAAAAAGAAATTAATTACAATTGAGAAATAAGTACTATCTCTTCCAGAGTAGAAATAATGATTCGGCATTAATATTCATCCGTATTTACTTTTTATTTTAACAGCAATGTTGCTGCTGGCAAACTATTTGGAATACCACTTAGTGGAACACATTCTCATGCCTTTGTCAGCTCATTCATGGTAGGTATCAGATGCATTATTATGTTTGCGAAAGATTGTTATCTTAGAACCGAAAAGTTGCTGCAATTTTCCTTCACATCTCAGCCTATTTTTGCCCATTATTCTGTATGTCTTTCCTTGTTATATAAGCTTCTTATTATAGAAGACAGGTTTGCAAACATGGTCTAGAAGGCTTGTGTTCCCTTCTGATTATCATTTTCTGCCAAAGTGCCTTGATATTGTATCAATTCATTTCTTTTGTATGACGATTTAAGAAAAAATACTTACTTCAAAAGAAGTTCCTTTTATAGAATTACATGTTTGAGTTCTGCATGTGGATTATTTTATGTTGTTTTGGGAAGACTCTTCTCTGGTGTCATATGAATATTTGATACCTTTACCTTAGATTTGTGGTATTAGATATACATTTAGCAATACAACTATTGTATGGTTCTCCAAGTCTGTTCTTCTTGAGTCTTGACTTGCAGCTTCTCAGTATCCAAACGCACCACACTCGTTTCTTCACAGTTCTTATTGATGATCTTATTCGGTTAATGATTTGCAGAGCCCTGATGAAATTACTGAAAAGTCACTTCAGAGTTGTGATGGTTCAAATGTTTGTGATGATTTTGTTAGCCTGGTGCAGGCATGGTTAAGGAAATTAAAGGTGTCATGGATTTCTTTTTAAAATTACCCCATATATTTATTGTTAGCTTTTATTTTATATGTACTTATCCTACAATGCACTTGTTCAGTGGTCAAATGTATTAGGTGGGATTTTTGGTGAAACAAACCAAAGTGAGTTAGCTGCTTTTGCCTCATATGCTCTTGCCTTCCCAAAGAACTTCCTGGCACTTGTTGACACATACGATGTAAGCAAAATGTTAATCGTTTCGTCGGCATTTCTAATTGCTAATAGTGTTGCCGAACCACATAATTGCTGCATTATTATTGATTCAGGCATATGTCTAACTGCAAGCAGTTCCCTGTTCTTTTTGATATAGTTCTAAATGCAGTTCATTTTTTAATTGGTGACCTAATGCTTTACAATCAACATAATAATCCATTATCTTTAATAATTCATTTGTTTCTCGAGGATCTCAAAGGGATTGATTGAGGAGCTCTTAATTAATGTAGAGGTTGTTTTAAAGTCCACGAAGTCCAATCTCAGTTCTTTCTGGACTCTCCTCTATGATTTATCTTAGTTATCGACTTCCTCCTTTAATCTTTAGTTCTTTTCTATTGATCGTTTATTATTTTAGTTACGTTATCTTTAGTGCATAGTGGGATAGAAGCCAAATAAATCTGGGTGAATAATGACTAGGTATATTGTCAACTATCTTGTCATTTGGAACATACATAATACAAATGATGTCTAATCTAATACATTATTATCCAGAAGGTACTTCTTACTGGTAAGATCCATGTTGCATGTAAATTTTTTCACTTACTTTATCTTCAAGAATTCAACTTTCATCTCGACGTTTTCTTGTTGCTAAAGCTTTTTATAATCCATCTGAACAGGTCATGCGAAGTGGAATTCCTAATTTTTGTGCTGTTGCTCTGGCTCTAAATGACTTGGGGTGCGTAAACAGTCGTATTCCTTTATTGTTACTCTTTCAATCATAGCTCATGGGCGCGATATTACCTGAATTGTAGGCTAGGTCATAGAAATTCTGCTTTTGATACATCCATCCTATGGCTAATCGGCACCTGATACTTGCACCAGTCTCTTAATTGCATGTACGAATATATAGGCTCTTATGGTTTTGTATACTATGATAGTAAATCTTTCAGACTTAATTATATTGCTTCTTTTGTTGGTACTGATGTGATTGTCAAACAATAATGTTGATCTCAGAAATCCAAAAAGACAAATTATCTTCTTGACCTCAATAGCTAGAAATTTATATTCTTTTGTAGGTATAAAGCAGTGGGTATTAGACTAGACTCTGGTGACCTTGCCTACTTGTCATGTGAGGCTCGAAAATATTTTCGAGCTATTGAGAAGGAACTGAGGGTGCAAGATTTTGGGAAGACAAGCATTACAGCTAGTAATGATCTCAATGAGGAAACTTTGGACGCTTTGAACAAACAGGTAGGTGGTATAGCCATTAATTAGAGAATGTTTGTTTGCAACTATACAGTACAGGTGAAGGGTTGTTATATATTCTACATTATTGACCATATATCTTTCCTTCCGCCAGGGTCATGAAGTTGATGCATATGGAATTGGAACTCATCTGGTTACATGCTATGCCCAACCTGCCCTTGGTGTTATTTTCAAATTGGTCGAAATAAATAATCAGCCTCGTATCAAGCTCTCTGAAGATGTTTCAAAGGTTTGATTAATCCTCGTGATACCAATATACAACTTTATTATTGAAATTTATTAAGCTTTCATCTCAGGTCTCCATTCCTTGCAAAAAGAGATCTTACAGACTATATGGGAAAGAAGGTTACCCACTTGTAGACCTTATGACAGGGGAAAATGAACCACGTCCTAAGGTATTCCTTAACTTGTCTGCATCTCAATCCTTCCTCTGCTTCTATCTATTTTCTTTCTTTGCAATAAACAATTCAACACTATCATGTCGAATTATTGACTTTTGTCTACTTTGACTAATAAAACGAGACATTTACTTTGAAACTGGACTCTTTTTTTAGGAAAATAAATGTTTCTGAAAGATGATTTTTTTTTATGGGACGGAGGGAGTATATAACTCGAGCATCTTCGGTTTTTGGATGTCTACCTGATGTAGGAGCATCCTGGAAATAAAACTAAGAACCAAAATTTCTCTCAACATAATGCAGCTATATTTACATATCTGAGCATCATGATTCAGTTTGGAATGGGGAATTACCTTTACGCATTCATCCCGTTAAACTCATACTCTTACAGAATCAAAGTTACTTCCTTGCATGCTTGCTTGTTGTTGTAACACATAAATGGGTTCAACTGCCTGGAAATTCTGGCATATGCAGGCAGGTGAACGCATTTTGTGTCGTCATCCCTTTAACGAATCCAAGAGAGCATATGTGGTACCTCAGCATGTCGAGGAGCTTATGAAGTGTTTTTGGCCTGGTAAATCAGGTATGAGTTTAGGTTCTCTCTATTTAGCTCCTTAAACAGGTCTACAACTCCTTGAACAATACAATTTAAATCGATTTTGTAAACCCCTTTTCCCAAATGTGAGAATTTCTTTCAGATGATTTTTAATGAAATTTTCAAATACTAGGACTTGTTTGGCTTATAATGCATATATACTTGAACTTGGCAGAAGCCTTATGAAACAAAGTAACAATGCAAGTATCCATTAATGCCATAACAAGGTAGAGTTAGAGTATGGGAACTGCTCTCAATGGTGAAGACCTACTTATATACAATGTAAAAAATATCAAGAACTAGGTTAAAACCACTATACCACCTTCAACTGCTACATTTGTTGTATTCTATTCCAACCATACAGTCATCAAGGTCCTAAGTAACACTGAACTAGTATCTCATTAATGTGTACGTCTGTAGTTCTGAATTGGACTCCCATTAAATTTTAGGCAGTGGAGATGAAGATACCGAGTAGCTATCCTTTTAGCAGCCTGCATATTTGCTCTTCTATCAAAACTGACTTAACCTTCATAAACCATATTAGGCTCTTGAAAGCTTGCATACTAAGCCATCTCCCTAGGGGGTTGTCTCATATAAATCTTCTCCTTCAAGAAAGCATTATTGATGTCTAGTTGGTTAGAACAAATCTTATGGTTGTACTGGGCTAAAAGTGTCTCTGAAGTCAAAGCCTGCAGTTTGAGAGACCAATCTGGCCTTGTATTATATTTAATGAAACCAGGACCTATGTTCCACACCAGCACCATGCTAATCTATTGCATTGCTCAGCTTGTTGAAGTCTTTTGAGACATGGCTGCTAGACTTTTTGTGACGTTTTTTAGAAAAAAACACTCTTCCTTATCATAAAATTTTCTTCCTATAAAAGGAAAAGCTAGAGAAGAGCTACCACCCCTTAAAGTGATTAGAGAAGGGTGTATTAAACATCTGGAGCAGATGAGACCTGATCATATGAGAAGGTTGAACCCAACACCTTACAAGGTACGTCGAGTAAAAATTATTGGAGTAATTACCATACCTCAGAGAAGCATTAAAACTATTTATATTTCGGATGGTGTTTATTTTAACATTTATTTTTTGACAGGTTAGTGTAAGTGCGAAATTATATGACTTCATTCATTTCTTATGGCTCAACGAAGCACCTGTGGGAGAGTTGCAGTGAGAATGACATATGGATTGCAAGAAACGCAATTTGGTTGTATTTTTTGTATAATAGTATAATATATTTGACTCTATGACTTTTTTTGTTTTGTTTTATTGTTAAGTTGAATATTATATTACCTAGACTTGTATGGAATATTATATAGTATAAATTATCATCTTTTACTCATATACTATTTAAATATATTTCAATTTGCCCAAAAAAAATATAATTTAAGTGACAAAAACTTGTATGAGACCGCCACACGGATCTTATTCCATGTGACGGAACCCCATTTACCCAGATCCGCATTTGAGTGAAGGTGCGCAAGCCCATTAAAGTGAAGATGCCAAAATTCTTATGATTAAATCTGGACAATCAATTCTAATGGGCTTTTTCCATGCAATGGAATGGCCCCCGTTTGGATAAAAATAACCTATCTCAAAAGTATCAGTGTTTTTCTTTTTTCAAGGTAATATTATGTTTTAAAATATTACTATTTACATAAAAAAATACCACTTATATTGATAAAAATAAACTTTTATTACAAAATATCAATTTTTTCTTGAAATATATTTATTTTTTGACAAAACCTTGCGTGAGACCGTCACACGATGTGACGGGAAAAAATATAACTTTTTTGTAGTAAAAATATCACTGTTATTAAATAAAAGTATCACTTTTTTTAGACTAAAAAGTATCACTTTTTGTACCGAAAGTATCACCTATGTGACGAGAAAAAATATCACCTTTTTGTGGTAAAAGTATCACTGTTATTAAATAAAAGTATCAGTTTTTTTGACAAAAAATGTATCACTTTTTGTACCGAAAGTATCACCTTTATTTGCAAAAGTATCAGTATTTTTAAAGTATCACT
>JAUEKW010000009.1:607580-619194 GCA_032274785.1 Ajuga reptans
TAATTATTATTATTATTATTGTTATTATTATAATTATAATTATTATTATTATTATTGTTATTATTATAATTATAATATTAATTATTATTATTGTTATTATTATAATAATAATAATTATTATTATTATTATTATTATTGTTATTATTATAATTATTATTATTCTTATTGTTATTATTATAATTATAATTATAATAATAATAATAATTATTATTATTATAATAATTATTATACTTATTATTATAATTATTATTGTTATTATTATTATTATAATAATAATAATTATTATTATTGTTATTATTGGGAAGTGGGAATGATTATTTAATTAAAGGGTGAGGGATGCTGAACTAATCGGGCTTTTACCAAACATACCTTTACTGAGCTCACCTTAATCCGAGTGAGCTCACCGCGAATCAAACATGCCCTAGAAATACTAAAAACTGAAAATTAAAATTGAAAACATAACCAAACCTCCCCTTATTTTGCTATTTTACATTAGTAGTTACCGTAAATGCCCCCAACATAAAACCCCACAGCCTAAAGCCCGGCGACGCCACATTTCCGCCTACGCTAGGTTAAGCTTCTCGTCTACACTGTTTACAACCCCGTTCTCCGTTCAATCTAGAGAGAGAATTTTGATTTTGATTTTAAATAAAACCGAAAATCTTGAATCGCAGACTGCTGCAGCAATGGCGTCCAAATTCGGGTTAGCGGGCGGGATCCCGGAGCGGCGGGTCCGACCCATTTGGGACGCCGTTGACTCTCGCCAGTTCAAGAACGCCCTCAAACTCTCTACTGCACTTCTGTCCAAATACCCCAACTCACCTTACGCTCTCGTGAGTTAATCTAGCCCCATTCTTGTTGTTTGTGTAAGCAAAATTTTCGAATCTTGTTGTTTAAGTTGTTGGTTTATGCAGGCGCTGAAGGCGCTGATATTGGAAAGGATGGGAAAGAACGAGGAGGCGCTATCTGTTTGTTTAAATGCCAAAGATATTTTGTGCAGTGAGAACTCCAATGTTTTTGTTGATGATCTCACTCTGAGCACTTTGCAGATTGTTTTCCAGCGGCTTGATCACTGTAGGTGGTCATTCTTCTTCCATTCTTTAGTTAACTTCGATTAATATGTTCTTAGATGAATCTACATTGAAATGCTCAGTGGACATGGCAACAAGCTGTTATGAACATGCTTGTACGAAGTTTACAAACAATTTGGAATTAATGATGGGCCTATTCAACTGTTATGTGCGAGAATATTCGTTTGTCAAGCAGCAACAGGTTGGCATGATACATCTCTTTGTAGCCTTTGACGTATTACCAAGGCCTATATCTTGTTTATAATTCATTTAGTGTTACTTAATTGTAGATAGCCATTAAAATGTACAAGACTGCTGGTGAAGAAAGGTTCTTACTATGGGCGGTTTGCAGCATCCAGTTGCAGGTTTGGCTTCCTGAAACGTGCATATGTCTGTTTCCTGTGAAGATTTGATCTAAGTGTCTATTATACTTGTGGAAAGGATTTATCTGTTAACACTTACAAGAACTAATTATAAATCAAAGCAAGAGTTACATCAAGATACTTTGTGTTCCCTTTTTTTTCATCAATTCTCCGCCTAGTTTTCTTGAAACTGCCATATTAAAGCACATTTTGAGTCTGTGATTTACATTTTTTTTCTTTCTAGAAAGACTGGATGAACACAATGGAATCTGGCAATAATTTTTTTAAAATGTTTAATTTTCCGTACATGGCGCTGCAGAGAATCTTCATTTGATAAATAATTGTTGAAAGTTCACACTGTGTAAATTTAAACCAACTCTTAAGCTGCCTGATCTGTTGTCTTTTTTAGGAGTTAGTAGTTGAAACTGACCAAATAGTTCCCTTTTCCCCACTGTATGTTGATAGACACAACAAACTTCTTAAATTATTTAAAGTATGTCAAACTGGAGACGTAAAAGTATGGACCATGTTATTTGCTATAATATGAGGTAGCAACTTTATTCCTTTGACCATTTTCAATTGGGATATAAATTACAGTATGTTTTATTATGATTAATGGCATCGTTAACCACAAATTTGACTTGTGAAAGTATGTAATTATAGCTGGAAGCTTTAATTAACATAGTTCGGAGTAATGAAGAGTTGTCTTACTGAATAATGGCACCGTTAACCACAAATTTAACTTGTGACAGTATGTAATTAAGTTTGGAAGTTGTAATTAACATACTCCGGAGTGATGAATAGTTTTTGTACAATATTTGTGGCCTCTCACGAATGATTTTGCACGCGATGCATGATAAACGTGGTCTGGTTAGCCCACCCACACCCAACTGTGCAAGTTAGAATGATGGATACTGACCCATAAGTTTCCTAGTAAACTTACAACGTTGGCAATGCTAGTTTCTACAGTTTGCTGAAATTACAATTTCTTATTTTCTGCATTTGAATGCTGACAAAGGTCTGCTGCGGCAATGGAGGAGAAAAGCTTTTCCTCTTAGCTGAAGGATTGCTCAAGAAACATATAGCTTCTCATGGACTGCATGAGCCAGAAGGTTATTATTTTTATTCTTCTGACTGTTTTCTGTAGGCATCTGAAGGAGGATTAGTTTCATATATTTGTGGGATTGTTTAGCTACTGAAGTAACTGTTGACCAATGCAGCTCTTAGTGTTTACATATCTCTATTGGAGCAGCAACACAAGTATACTGAGGCATTAGAGATTCTTTCTGGAAATTTAGGATCGCTTATGATGATTGAAGTAGACAAATTACGGCTACAGGTACTTTGTAGGAAATTCTCCCCCAGCAATGTATCTCAATAGTATCATAATTTCGTTATTGGATATATGTCAGAATTACCTTTTGTGTGGCAAATTACTAAAAAACATGTTATCTTAAATTTCTAAGACACCCTTTTTGTCCAACACAAATGAATTCTAAAGATTGCATCTTTCTGTTTCAGTATATTTTTAATTCCATCTGTGAGATTCTTTTCTCCGTCGTATTTTCTGTTCGTCTTTATTTAAGCTTGCTCCTGTAACTTTAAGTTGACAGGGAAGGCTTCTTGCTAGGGCAGGAGACTTTGCTGCCGCAGCTGACTTGTTTCAGAAAGTCTTAGAACTTTGGTATGCTTTTAATTTAATTTCATGAATATATCTGTTACCAGTCAATTTTGTTGCCTGTTTGTATTTTGATATTATTTTTCCCTCAGGAAGCCCACTATGAGTTCTTTATGTTTGAATCACCCATCTTTCAAATGTTACACCAAGGCAATCATGCTTTGAGCTTTTATTTTTTCAGGAGTAATTTTAATACTTCTATGTTTTTGCGTCCAGTAATCCATGGGAAACGACATTTGACTCCAACTTTTATCATTGTATTTGAAAATTTATGTGTAGAATTTTTTTTACTTAGTCTTTTGGCTATTCAGTTAATCTTGCCCGTTATGCTTCTATATTGATAAATCAAGCGAAATGCATACAATTACAGAAGGATGTACATGAGAATTGTTCCTCGTTTGATTTGACAGTGTTACTCAAATTTTGTTGCTCTCTGTTTCTTTTTTTGTCTTTCTTTCTTGGGCATATGTTTATATATACCGTACTTGATGAAATTAACAGACTTCAAAATGACCCTAACAATCCATTACTCGAGAAAACCCTGCATAGGTTTGCCTGCATCGACTTTTATTGACTTTATGGGAGGTTTTTAATGTTCTAGAATTCAACAGAAACCAGGATTTTGTTACTGATGTAAACTCGTGCATCCCAGTAACTGAAGTGTTAAACCCTTTACATGAATACTTTAATATTCACTTGGGCATTATGCAGACTCAATGACTACTGTTGAACCTCTTGACATGAAGAAGCCATATGTTAACCAAATTGTAGCTTTTTCTGCTATTTCATTTTAAAATCACATTTTACAATATCTTTACTGGTGTACATCACACTAATCTTCTCTTATTTTCTCACAATTGTTTTGCGTTCGTTGGATTATAGTCCTGATGATTGGGAATGCTTCCTGCAATACATTGGCTGCCTACTGGAGGATGATAGTGTCTGGGTCAGAGATAGTGATTCCATTCACACACCGAAATCCTTTGACTCCAAGAATCTTCGCATAGCTGACGAACTTGTAAATTCTTGTTTCCCTTTTAAAGTACTTCATGACTATGTTTCTACAATATTTGACTTGTTAACTTCCTTACGCAGTTTGATTCACGTATGTTAAAAGCCGTGGACTTTGTCCAGAAATTAATGGAGGCTGGTAATAATTCTGAAAGATGTCCATACTTGGCACTTCTAGAAATTGAGAGACTGAAGGTTTTGTTTGGGAAAGGTGATGCTGATAAATTTGTTGAGGATCTGATACAATATTTTATCAGGTATATCATAACATGATGCACTATATAATGTTGGCAAAAACTCTGGTAAGATGGTCTTGTGGTAAGACAGATAGTCAAATGAGGTAAATATGGTCAACTATGCTGACCGTGTTGATCAGATCTAACCCATATTTGACTATTTAACAATCCGTCTTATCCTAAGACTCTCTTATAGGAGATCACCTCTATAATGTTAATTAGAAACATTTTGAACTCCTTTGTAACTCTTATTTTCTCCGTAGCCTGTCTTTCCATTCCAATGCTTCACATGCTTCATCTCAATAAAGTTTAGGAGTGTGGGCGTCAATCTATACTCATATACACTGGTTGATATTGAGTTAACATATTTCTGACAGCATTTACCGGAAGAGCATAACATGAGAGTGACCGAGGGCACTAGTTGTCTTTTAGTGTCCAGTATAATGACCGTATATAAAAGATGTTTTACTGACACTTCCACATTTGTCATTTTCTGTAACATACTGTTGAATGCTTGGCTTTCTGGGTACAGGTTTGGTCACTTGGCTTGTTTCACTTCAGATGTTGAAGAGTTCCTTCAAGTTCTTGATAATAGTAAGAAGATTGAGTTTTCGAAGAAACTACAGAACGAATTCGATGCGAGCATATGTGTGCCCGCTAAAGCTCTTGGGCAGTCGATAACTGTATTCAAAGTCCAGAACTTGATTGGCGATGTTTTTGCTCTACCAGTGGATGGTATGCCACAGACCATTTCTTTTGATGAATTTTATCTGGTCAGCAGTTCTTTTTCTTCTATTAAGCTTGCAGTTCTTTTACCATTAACCATAATGACATTGTTTTGTGTGGCAATAAATAATCTTCATTCACTCTATTTTTTTGGAGCCTTCCTTGATGAAACTTATTGAATATGGAATAGTATCTGGATCATGTAATGGCGTCTTTGAGTGGTCAAGTTTTCACCAACTTTACCTTTGAAGTTATAGTTGCTCGGTTTTTGTTTACCTCATGCACCATTTTGGCACATCATCCATGTATATCTAATTCAGTAATCCAGACATATTATTAACCAGTTATTATGCTTTTTGGTGGTAATACATTTTTTTTTTTTTTTTTTACGGCCAGAGCTAGAGGACTTAGCTGCACGAATGACGGAAATGTTTTGTAAGAATCTTCCTCTGTCAAAAGATTTGGATGCACAGGAGAGCATGTATGGTGAGGAGCTTTTGTCCATGGCATGCAATATTTTGGTTCAGGTACTAGCTTATGTTCACTAAACTGTAGTCACTCCTTCATTTATGTGTTCCAGTTGAAATTTGATAGGAACCTTAATTGCAAAAGTAGAAGTGAAGACTAGCTGGAGAACTATATTTCTCATATTGTAAGCTTTATACAAAATGATGATCTTTTGATGTGAATTATCTTTTTTCTTGATTCGCTGGTTCAGAGGAAACTCTGCCCAGATTGTTTGGATCTGGATATTCTTATATGGCCCGTGCTGTCTTCAAAGACTGCACAATATGTATTATGTGCTCCTTTATTATTGTTTTGTTTTCAGTTTTCCATGTTTGTAGCTTGATAGAAGATTAAAATTTATGTTTTACCAATTTTAATCTTTACCTCTCGTGGTTAAGCTATTCTGGCGTACAAGGGATCTTGGCTATTTGGTGGAGTCGGTAATGATTTTGGAGTTTGGGTTGGCTATTCGAAGGTTAGAAAAGTTAATTTTGCTGCTTTATATTTCCAATACTTCCTGCCATTCTGTAGTTTGTTAACAAACACAAAAAAAACATTCTTGCTCTTGCTGTGACAGAAAAACTGAGATTTTTTTTTTTTTTTTTTTTTGGTGATGTTTGAAATTAATATAAGGTAAGTTGAACATAAAGGACATCTTGCAGAAGTTATAGACACTGAAAACTGTACACAATATGTAATAATGCACCATGTTTAATTATAAAATTAAATTACTTTGGTTATTTTTGCAGATATGTATGGCAGTACAAGACTTTATTGGTGCACCTTTATTCTTATTGGAGTTCCCTTCCATTAGCTTATGAACGGTATGGCAATAATAGTTCTGCAAAAATAAATTTCCTCCCACCCCTCAATATGTATATGTGTGTGTGTGTATAGGATTTTGATATGGAACCTAATGTTGGTTTCTTATATTCAACATAAATTACTAATAATTTGCAGTAAAGTGGCTTCATAAGAAACCCAACATCCGGCTCCTTCTCATTACTTTTTATATGTATACAGTATTCATATAATATATATGTATATATTTAAAATCAATTTTTCTGTGCTACTATTTTGTTTGAATCATCGCCTTATCGGCTGGTAACCGTTTGACAATAATTGTTGAGTTTGCTATTTACCAAAGCCTAATTCTGACTTTTTTTTCCTTCTACGTAGTTATAAGTCCTTGGACGTGAAGAATATTTTACTGGAGACAGTATCCCACCACATTTTACCACAAATGTTAGCATCTCCTCTGTGGACAGATTTAAATATTGTCTTAAGGGAGTATCTGAAATTCATGGATGATCACTTACGAGAATCTGCAGATCTTGCCTTCCTTGCATATCGCCATAGGAACTACTCAAAAGTAAGTGGGATGCTCTTGAAAATATTTTATTGTAAACTTTCAGTAGTTTATTAGGGAGGCTTGTCCCTTTATCCTGATTATGATAATGCTTAAAGCGGATTCAGATAGCCTTGGACTTTCTTCTCCACTGGCAAAAAAGAAAGCAGCGCAACACCATTAAGTTTCTATGTATAATATGTTTAAAAAGAGGATCACCCCTTCATGTAGAGAGTAGCTTCACTAGATTCTCACGGGAAATCACTAAACATCTTGTGGTACAATTTGCACTGAGCAGAGTTGCTGCTCTGATATTTTTGGTTGAGCATTGCCTTGAGGGTGTACTAGCACCAAGGCTGGCACTTTACGTTTATTTGTATATTTTAGTTTCTAGAAGTTGAAATTTGAATGGTTGGATGTGAATGTCCTACTTAGAACAATAGTATTGTTAAGGCTGTTTGCAGACATTTTGTACCATGGTTTTTAGAAGCTATTGTTCTTATTAATGTCTGCCGTTTATAAAGAAATGATGATTTGCTAGATAACAAAATATTGGTATAAATGTATAATAAGAAACTAAATGTTTGTTTTAGCAAAGAAACATCTAAAAGGAATTCATTGATAGCTGAAGATCACCCATCCAAGGCTCTTCATTTACGAATCTGCTGATGTGACAAAAGCAATTTTAAAACTTTAAAGCTTCTCTCTGATGGAAGAAATTACTGAATTTCACCAAGTACATCGATTATTAAGATAATATGCTCCTATTTTCTGACTCTTGAGGCAGTAGCCTCTTGATAATGTAAATTGAAGTTGGTTATTCTTTGACCAAAGTTTTAGCTATTTATTTTGAATATGCTGTGTGAATGTTTTTAAGAATCCTCTTCTTCTCTACTGTATAGGTGATTGAATTTGTTCAATTTAAGGAGAGATTGCAACGTTCCAGCCAATATTTAATGGCAAAGATTGAATTACCCATTTTACAGCTTAAGCAGAACTCAAATAATATTGATGAAGAAGAGGTAACATTGTTATTCTCTTGTACTGTTTCAGTTCTGGTTGGCAAAATTATATAACTTATTTTCTAGAAGAAGTATGTTCTAAAAGAGTTCATCTCAGTCGATCCTGGAGAGCTTGAAATGCGGAAGTCACTTTATTGAGCTCTCAAATGAGATCGGAAACAAGTCATTGACCTTTAATGAAGACTTGAGTTTAAGACCCTGGTGGACGCCAACTTATGATAAAAATTATCTCCTGGGTTAGTGCATTCCGTTCTAATTGCATCATTATAAGAAGTTTGTGACCAAAAAATGTCGTTCAATTGCTTTATCCAAAGAATCCTCAGTATGCTTCCTTCTTAACTGATTATGGAAAATGGTTTTGGTGTTTGTTTGTCATAATCACTGTTAATATATTATGTCATCTCATGGCAAGTCTTTATGTTTCCAGGACCCTTTGAAGGACCGTCTTATTGCCCTAGAGAAAACGTGGTAAGGATATTCTTAGTGTGCAAGCTTGATGTGTATACATCCTCGTGTTGAGGTTAAATACATATTCATTTTGAACGACTTAAGAAAGCATAAACATAGGAAGATTTTTTATTTGTTTTACTGAAATAATGACATTAATAAACTGTATTTCTCTAATTTTGCTTATGGTTGGATTCATAGTACATGCAATAAATGTTAAACCTTGATATTCTTTAAGTATATATAGATAGCCAGTGTCAACGATGTTGAGAACACTTCTTTTTCTTCTTCTTCTTCTTCTTTTTTTTTTTTTTTTTTTTTTTTTTAAACATTATTTTTTTTTTTTTTTTTTTATTTTTTGTTTTTTTTTTTTTTTTTTTTTTAATATTCCTAATCTTAGAACAAATAAAATCCTTTGCATCCCGCTGGACCATTGAAGAAACCTTGAGTTCCTTTACGTTGGTCAACTCATTCTCTATGCCAAAAAAGAAAAAAAAAATTACTTGTTACGATTATCCTGCAAAATGAAAGAGTCCTTTCTCTTCCTTACAATTTTGGTTTTAGCTTTTTTATTTCTTATTCCTTAATGTTTCCCTTAGCCGATTGTTGACTCAACCTGTGCTTGTTTTTATGATACTTTCTTTATCTTTCCTCCTTTGCAAAATCCTTCTTGTGTGCCAGTTACCATTTTGCTGTTTCTATGGTGGCAGATACTCTAAATTCGATCTTTTCTTGAGTTAACTGTTCCGAAAACTATCAAGTTGATTGATATATTTATATATACGTATCACTCTCTTTGCAGCATAATCTGATCCAGCAAACACAAGGACATTGTCTGAAAACAGTAGAAAAGAGATCCCTTCTTCCACGGATGATTTATTTATCAGTACATTCTGCTTCAGCATCAGTGAAGGAAAATATTGAAGCCAATGGGTCGGTATTTGATCCAAAACTCTCACTGGAGCTAAAAGTCTTACTCGAGCGTTATGCTAAGGTGTTGGAATTTCCCTTTCAAGATGCTGTAGAACTTGTCTTTGGGGTATCAAGCAGCCAGAAGCCCTTAGAGGTGTGTTCCTTTTCACTCTTACGTCGTTTATCAATTGTTCTCGCTTTCGTCTTAGCAACAAATGTTCCATTTCTTTTTTTTTTCCCTCTTTAAGAAACTCATGTGATATTTCTATCAAATCCTTGGTAATTTAGTTCGTACTTCCCATTTTGTGTTGCTATTATATTATCCTATCATCTTTTTTTTTTGGGAAAGAATCCCATCATCTTCTAAGTCTTAAAAGGGTTCGTACCTTAAGTAATTGGTCGTCGAAGGGAGCTGGTATTAATTTTCACAAATATTAAGTGTGTGCGGGTAACTTGATCAAACCTCGAAGTTTGTGGATGTAACTTACCGTACATTTAATGTTCCTCATTTCTCTTTCTTGTTTTCTTTTTTCTTTTTTCTTTTTTCTTTATCCCAAATGATTTAAAATATGATTTTGCGCAGGCAAGTCCTGATATCATAGACTGGATGAATTTTGCCGTATTTTTGAATGCCTGGAATCTGAACTCCCATGAGATTGGATTTTCTGATAAAGGCGATCCTGGCCGTAGTACTTGGGATCTCGTAAACACCTTTCTGAGGAGATACGCCCTCGAGACAATCAAATCTATGGGGCCTGTCGTTTCTTCTCCAGGAAATAATCTTCCTTTTCTGGTGCAACTGGTAACCGAACCCTTGGCCTGGCATGCCCTAATCATCCAATCTTGCGTTCGATCACTGCTCCCTTCCGGAAAGAAGAAGAAGAAAGGTGGGTCCGTGGAACAATCGAACTCTCAGCTGTCTCTTGAGATTCAGAATTCGATCCAGTCTCTGTGCGACACGTTAGAGATAGTAACAAAATGGTTGAAAGAACAAATTCAATACCCTAGTGACGAAAAGTTTGAAGCCTTGTTCTCCTCGGTTCAGAAGCAGAGTGGCCCCGGTAAGGTCTTCAGAGTACTCGAGTCTTGGGTCCCACAAATGAAGGATGCTGATGTTGGCGCTCGGATTCTTGAGGCGTTACAGTCGTGGAGTCCTGCTGATGCCGTGAGTAAGACCATAAACGGGCAAGACAAGTTACTGTCGGATTTTCTCAAAATATGTGAGTCGAAAATCAAGTCTTTGAAGGCGATTAGGCTTCAGCTGTAGATGAAGAGTCAGTTTGAGGTGATAACTTGTGTTCGCTTACTCTTTTCGACAAATTTTGTAGTTTGGTTTTCCCTTTTAGGTTCGTTACGTTTATGGAAATGGATTCATTGAAGATTATTGTGTAACATTGAGTTTTCAGTGTAGCATTGGTTTTCTTGTTATTTGTTGTAAATTAGAATGGATATTGTTTTTGAGTTTGTGCAGTCTTCGTTTTGTTAACACAAAAGTGATGGTTTCAGTTGATATGACGGAAACACCCTTTAGGAAGATTTACATGATTTTTGTGTTGTCATTTTCTCCTCTCTAGCAACGAAAACAAAGGCCTATTTGGATAAATTGCAAGTCCCCTTGTAATTACAATCTTGTGCGAAATTTCTACGTAGTTCTATAATTATAGAAATGAAATATTACAATTTACCATTCAAACTTTGTGTATATTTGCAGTTTGCTATATAATTTTATTTTTTGTTGCAATTTGCCATCTCGAACAAATCTCAATCATTGATTGATGTATACGTGTCTATTTATTGACGGCTGAGATTTCTCTCATATGGTAATTTGCAACAAAATTATAAGTCCAGATGATATTATAAAATACATTCCTATTTATCTCCATGGTTTGATGTATATTTATTTTAGTTGGCTGGTTGCCTAACTCTGACAAAAAAAATACAGAAATTACATTTGTGCACTTGAGAGTCAGTTTGTTACTGATTATAAGCAGTTGAGAAGCAAACTAACTGAAACCTTCCCACAATTATTATTAATTCTTGCAAATTAGTGCCTTGATTGAAGCAGGATTACCAAATTAACTACCCTCGTTAATTTATAGTTATTATTTTTCCGCTCTTTTTTTTTTGTTAGCGCTGAATTTAGACGGACCAAATTCTCTATTCCATTTTTGGGGTTCCACTCTACATTTCACGTCAAAATTAAAATCCTACACTATGAATTATGGAGTACCATTTGGCAAAGTTTCTGTTTAAACGAACCAAGAAAATAATTAAGTCATTAATAATTATTAATAT
>JAUEKW010000009.1:619519-630940 GCA_032274785.1 Ajuga reptans
AAGTAATTTATGTATATAAAATTTATGATCAAATCTAAAAGAATATTTCCAAATCTATAAATCTTGTTAAAAATATAAATGTTCAAATTAATCTTCATTTACATTTTTTTCTCAACAAATCACATAGCTACAACCTATGTTAAAGAATCTTCTTAAGCAATCCAAGCATTGCAAGAAGAATTTAATTACTCCCTCTGTCCCATAAAAAGAGTCCTGTATCAAAATTATTTCATGTCTCATAAAAAGAGTCATGCTTGAAAAGTCAAAGTCAGTTATACATAGAAGTTACTTTGATGCCCTTATAAAATCATGTTAATATTTTGATGCTAATAGGAAATTGATGAGTTTAACAAAATTTTAAGGATAAAGATTACAATCACCTACTTGTAAATAGTTGTACATTGACTAAGTTGACCAAAGATAAAAAGTTGTATTTCATGTCCCATAAAAAGGGGTGATTCTATGCTACATGTGCAGGCACTGCCTGCACCACTCACATCCGAATATTTTATTAATATTAAATATATTAATAAAATATTTGAATGTGAGTGGTGCAGACACTACCTGCACATGCACCTAAGAATTTTCCCATAAAAAGACTCATGCTTGAAAAGTCAAAGTCAGTTACACATAGAAATTACTTTAATGCCCTTATAAAATTATGTTAATACTTTGATACTAATAGGAATCAAAGTATTGACTAAGTTGGCTAAAATTATGTTAATGCCCTTATAAAATTATGTTAATACTTTAACAAATTTTTAAGAGTAAATATTACAATCACCTACTTGCAAATGGTTGTACATTGACTAAGTTGGCTAAAGATAAAAAAATTGCATATCTATAAAAAATGACTCTTTTTTATGGGACGGAGGAGTACTTTGAAACTTATAACTTCAATTTATGCTTGTATTTCAAAAGTATGATTTATTTTAGATTTTTAGTGCGACAAATAAGTTGCAATAGAAAGGCACTTAGATTCAAATCATAAATCATAAAGATTTATACAAGGAGATTTCTTCGAAGAGACAAAATCCTTGCTTTAAGAAATTATAATATAATAAAATAAGGGGCCCTAAGGCAAACTTCTTATAGGTGGCAAAATTGATTCGGTCCAAATCAGTCTATCCAGCCTGACATTTTAGACAGATTAGGACATAAAAATCTTAACTTGAAGTATTATCAGATTCAACAGACCTGACAAACTTGGTACAGCTCAGGGATATGAGCCGGGCAATTTTTCGCCCCATGAAATTTTGGCCTCACCCAACATATGTCGTAGGCTCGAGGGGCTGGGCTGAACTACCCGAATTGCCACCTCCAATCAGACCGTAAGATTTCATATGCCCGGCCCTAATTACAACAAATGTGGAATATTTTGCTACTAATAGATCACTAACATGCAACAACCTAATACAAACTTCCTGTTTTTGTACTTGTTTTTAGTTATTTAAATCAATTAGTAGTTATTAGTTGAAGGAACAGTGTAGTTGTTTGGAGGATGAACCAGCTCTTTTGTCAAACCCGAGGCAGGGACGGAACCAGAAATTATAGTTTGGGGGACGAGATTTTAAAATTTCTGGGGGGGCGAAATTTAAACTTTTTTAACTATTATACAGTATATATGTATACTCTCTATACAAATTTAAAATTTGATGGGGGGCGACTGCCTCCCCCAACCCATGGTTCCGTCCGTGACCCGAGGTACGATGTTTCTTAATCGAATCTTTAATCTATTGTTAAAAAAAAGTAATTTATTTGAAAAGAAAGTTAAGAAGTAATAATGCATTACGAAAATCTAAAAAGAAATTGGGAAATGTTTGGATGGTTTTGGCAGAAGAATATTCTGGAAGAAAGGAAAATAGTTGGTTTGAAAATAAGGCTGTGTTTGGATGGGTTTCTGCACAGCTAGTTTGAGACATCCTTAAACCATAGCATGTGTTTGTCTTTAATAGTTGCTGGGGGCTTAACACACATTTTTTACATTCCTCAGCTACTTTTCTCAGCAACTTTACTTCAGTTAACAGTGTCACATCAGTCCCAACCAAACACAGCCAAGAAAAAGTAATAATGCATTAGGAAAGTTGCAATAATGGATAATTTATGGTAAGATGTTACTCCCTAATAAATCTCAAAATTGACAGTCACATTTTACCTTACACACAGATTAGAAAAACATCATTAGTGTTATTAGAAAGTAATTTTAATCCACTATCCCCTCCGATCTAAAAAAAAGTGTCATTCTAGACTTTTTTTTTGTAAAATTAAGGATGAGCTAAAATGACTATAATATCCCTACAAAATCTATAACTTTGACACTAAAATAAGGTAATATTCTAGAATTAAATTCTTTTGCAAAATTAAGGATGAGTTAAAAGGAGTAAAGGACTATTCTAGAATTTTAATTAAGGTAATGCTAAAATTATGGGATTTTTAATAAAATTTGTTAGACTATGATTAGGGGTAATATTGGAAGATTTGGTATTTTTTTTTGCTAAAATGATATTTTTTTTAACAAAATGGATTTGTCTAGAATGACACTTTTTTTAGCCGGAGGGAGTATTTTCTTTTGATATCCTCATTATTTTGGGTATATGGAGTCAATGATCCACAATATACTTACACTAAATAAGAGCATGTTAGAGAATTGCACTAAAAGTGATTATAATTTGAGACAGATAAAAATGAATACTTAACTATTTTTTTGGGACGAAGAGGGTATTTAACTCTATTTAATTTCCATTTCGACTTACTTGTCATGGACGGACGATACGAAAGAGGTAAATTAAGGTGTTACATAAAATTTGGTTCTAATCTTATTCATTAATTTATTTATCATTATTATTCTTTATTTTTTTAGAGAGATATATTATGCAACTATATAACGAAATCATTTCTTTAACTATTTTCATATGAGATCACCTGTTATATAATGATGTTTTATCCTTTATTTTATCATATTTACCAAACGACACATGTATTAAATGATGTCACTAATTAATATGTGTCGTATAACAGAAGATGAAACACCTAGTGTAACCGGCGATTGAGACTGAACTATTACTAATACATAACTAGTGGGTAACCAAATCCTCACTACAGTTGGACTAGTTTTGGTGTCTTTGTTGACCCAATCTATGTCCCAAGAATATTTTTCTATTTTTACCAACTCTCATTTGCACTATAAAAGGCAAGTCTTAGCCCACATTTAGTATCATCAAACAAAACAAACATCATCACACACACACACACACACACACAAACAAACATGTCTTCTTACAAGCTGATCACCACAATGCAACTATGCAACATTGCCATTTTTCTTGCAACAATTCTCTCTCTCTCATTAGCAAATGCAGAAACTCATTACCATCAATTCAATGTATAATTATCTCCAATCTTGTCCTCATTTCACAGTTGTTATGATAAGTTATTTTGCATTGATCAATATATCTTTTTTTGTACTTTTAGGTTCAAGCAACACCAGTGAAGAGGCTGTGCAAAACCCACAACATAATCACCGTCAACGGCCAGTTTCCCGGCCCGACTTTGGAAGCCAGAGACGGCGACACTCTCGTCATCACAGTCACCAACAGCGCTCGTTACAACGTCACTCTCCACTGGTAATTTTATTTGCATCACTGCACCTCATTCTTAGGCCTAATTGTCAAATATAAATATGATGTTAACACTTCATTTTTTGTTCAGGCATGGTATTCGTCAAATGAGGACACCGTGGGCTGATGGGCCGGAGTACGTGACTCAGTGCCCGATCCAGCCCGGGGCAAGCTACACATACAGATACACCATTGAGAATCAGGATGGAACTCTGTGGTGGCATGCTCATAGCAGATGGCTTAGAGCTACCGTTTACGGAGCACTCATAATATACCCGAAAATCGGTGTTCCATACCCCTTCCCTAAGCCCAACAAAGAGATACCTATACTTCTTGGTAAGAAAAACAGGATTGAAATAATTCAGCAGACATCTTAACCAGTTATTACACCTAACTAATGAACTTTTTTCAACAGGGGAATGGTGGGATAGAGACATTATCAGTGTCTTACGACAGGCGATTTTTACCGGTGCTGCTCCGAATGTCTCTGATGCCTACACTATCAATGGCCAACCGGGTGATCTCTACCGATGTTCAAACAAAGGTTAGCTAATACATATACATTTGTACTATTTTAAGAGGAAGATGCATATAATGTAATTGGTTTATTTTATCAGACTAATAAAAAGTTTGCTTTTCTTGAATCAGAAACAACAAAATTTAAAGTGAAACCTGGGGAGACAGTCCTGTTGAGAGTCATCAATGCTGCACTCAATCAAGAACTCTTCTTCACCGTTGCGAACCACATGCTAACTGTAGTCGGAAACGACGCTGCTTACAACAAGGCCTTCAATACCAGGGTCGTCATGGTTGGTCCTGGACAGACAACCAATGTTCTTCTTACGGCCAACCAACGCCCTGGCCGTTATTACTTTGCCACACGCGCGTACGCCACTGCACAAAATGCTGCTTTTGACAACACAACTGCCACCGCAATCTTGGAATACGATTCTGCTCCTAAGATTCAACCTTCAAGACCACTGTTGCCTGCACTTCCAAGATTCAACGACACAAACACCGTTACTGCATTCACAAGCCAGTTAAGAAGCCTACCTTCTAAAAATGCAAAAGTTCCAAAAAATATTGATGAAAATTTATTCTTCACCGTCGGATTGGGCCTCATTAACTGCACTCCCGGGCCTAGATGCCAGGGCCCGAACAACACGCGCTTTGCAGCCAGCATGAACAATGTATCCTTTGTTCTTCCAAGAAGGACCTCATTGTTACAAGCATACTACCAAAACATACAAGGTGTGTACACCACAGACTTCCCTGGTGTCCCACCAGTTATGTTTGATTACACGGGCAACGTGAGCCGTGGGCTGTGGCAGCCGCGTAAAGGGACTAAGTTGTACCCGTTGAAGTTTGGATCGAAGGTACAAATCGTGCTGCAAGACACTGCTATTGTTACCACTGAGGATCATCCTATTCATCTTCATGGCTACCATTTCTATGTTGTGGGCCAAGGCTTTGGCAACTTCAACCCGAGGACTGATACTGCACGGTTCAACCTTGTTGATCCTCCAGTGAGAAACACCATTAATGTGCCTGTTGGTGGATGGTCCGTCATTCGATTTGTTGCAGATAATCCAGGTATTTTGCAACATCACTACCCCTGCTTTCTTTGTGCTTCTCTCTCCCTCCCTCTCTCTCTCTAATCTTACCGGTTCATTGCAGGAGTTTGGCTGATGCACTGTCACATAGACTCCCATTTAACTTGGGGATTGGCCATGGCTTTCGTGGTTGAAAACGGGCCTGGCGAGTTGCAGTCCGTAGAGCCTCCTCCACCTGATCTACCACCTTGTTAGGAATCATGATTAGTGATTAAATACACAACTCTTGGAATGTGTTGCCCTAGAATATTCTTGGATCTTCGATTTATATTTACATTGTTTTCCTGTCTTTCATTGTTGTTGTCTTTCATTTCACTGACAGAATCAAGTCAGAAGTTTGTTAAGGTAAAGAGTGTAAACCAGAGAAAATGATATGCATGATTTCATTGTTTTAGTTACAAACCTTGCTCGGACAGAGTTGAATTATCTCAAGTGTCTATGAGATGAGTAACAAGGCACAATACCAACACTGATATATAGCAATCGGTACAATTTGCAAAGTAAAGCAATAGTTCTTAATCTAACAACAAAATCAAAATGACAAGACAAACTGAGGTTTGAAAGAATCTTGATTACACAAGACGAAGATCCTGTTATAGCAACAAAAATAACAGAATAAACGAACTCTATGCCAATAACTCACAAAGTAGAATAGACAAATCAATGAGTATACATCTTGATTGGTTCTTATGTAGCCTCTTAGTATGTATTAAAATGTAATATAAATGCTTTTAGTAGACAGGTATCAAATGCAAACAGATACAAGTAATCCAATGAACTTTTTCTTGATTAATAACCCTCGCATATACACAGCTATAACTCCTGTCCAAAGGCTCGGAATCGAGCTTACAGGAGATTCCTGAAAAGAAATACAGTTGTTTGAACTGATAATAAGAGCAGATTTTCACAAATGTACATGCCCAAAATGTACTAACTAGTGATTTCCAAAAGCTGCAATTTACATTTATACATGCATTAACTTCTATTAATTTGTACCGAAAAAAAATGCTATAAGTATACTCCCTAGACTATTTGGATCCCTATTCGTTTGGCATCTTAAGACCTGCTGTTGGATCACTAACACTGACGCTCTACTGCCAAAATCGACAGATGCAATGTACTCTCCCATCACTCCAAGCTCAGTATCCCCGCTCCAATTCGATAGTCCCTGCAAAAGAATGGGGTTTATTCTCTGATTTCTTCCCACAATCCATAGATCGTAGCATTCATTATTCATTGCCTGAATGACAGCAATGGTTTCTTCCCCATTCTTCACCACCGCCTCTCTATAAACAACACGATCGTTTCCTTCATTTTTCACCCAAAACCACGTCACCAGCTGATCATCAAGCTTCTTCTCCATCGCATTATCACCCTCATTTTCAAATGCAAGAAACCTAATTACAGTGAGTGATATATCCGGGCTTCCAGCAGCCCGATCCGCAAAAGAAAGGGCCTCTCTAGAATCCGGTCCACCCAAGAAAAGTACGACAAAATTATTCAGAGAGCTCCTTGAAACACCAGTAACAAGACTTTGGTATGGGCTCTTGTCCACGAGAATTCCTACAGAACAAGGCGCGTTTTCTAAAACATTAGCACTTATAGATTGAGGACCTTGCTTCGAGTCATTTGTCCCTGTAAGGCTATCCGATATTCTTTTGTGAAGGGGTAGAATGATCAAACAAGCTTGCTTTGAAAGAGCTAGCTCACAAATGTCCATATACATGCTTCTCTTGTGCGCAATAGCTGTATAGGAATGCATCTTTATGTATTCACCTTTGGCCTCCTGGAAAATCTTGAGAGCATTATGGACCGAACTGTATCTGCACCGTTCAACCCCTTCTTCTTTCTCCTTTTCATGGTCGATAAACAACGGGTTGGCCTGGCCTACAATCTTGATGAGGCACAAAGCATGGACATAAAAAGGACTGTTAACAGTTGGATTTGAGAGTTCGAGTAGTTTCATTAGTCCATAAAGATTTTCTTCGTCATGAATACAAGCTACGATATGGTGCTCTGTGTTAGCAGGACTATGTTGGATAGTTCGTCTGCTGTTCACCATATAAGGCCTCAAAGGGTCATGGAGTATGCTGACTAGAGCTGTATTTATACCAGTTACAACTATTGTACCTAGCACCATAATTGTGAATTCCGGCTGGCCAATCATCTGCAGAGGTCAAAAGAGGAACTATATACATAACGGAAGAATAAATAAAAGATCGATAGAAACGACAGCTAATAATCAAGAAGGTACCTCAAAATCCATCCAGTGGATCATTAGCAGCAATTCAACTTCACCCCTTAAAGTCAGTATTAGGCAAAGGGTGATGCTATCTCTAAACGTCATGCCACAGAGACGAGCAGTAATAAGTGTTGAAATCGCTTTCGTGAAGTATCCAGCTAGAAGTATGAAGATAAGCGGTTTTAAATTAGACCATTCATTGGCCAAAGAGGAAAAATCCACAATCATGCCAACATATATATATGAAAATGGCATGATAATGTCAGTTAAAATAGTCTCACTTTTCTCTACAAGAATGGCTCCCAAAGGTGGCCCCTCTGGTACAGCCAAACCAAGCCATAACGGCCCATTGGCAATAGCTAATCCGAAAAAATCAGCAACAAATCCAATGACCATAACCCCCAACAATATGGCAATGACGTAAATTTGATCCACTGGCTTTCCTACGGGAGTAGTTCGGATAATCCATATCATGGCTTGTCTCAGACCACCAAAGATCAATGCAAGAACAACAATCAACGAAATCATATACCATAAAGCATATATAGGCCTCTGTTCGCCTTGTTTAGAGGCCTCAAATATAGTCACACCATTATTTCCTATCACGTCACCGATTAATGCAATGGACAACGCTATCCTTCCGATTTCAGAGCTAAGTAGGTTGAGCTCCTTCATGATAGGATATAAAACAGGAAATCCTGTCATAGCCAACGAAGAGGTTACCCCCCAAATCGAGGAAACTTGCTGGAGCCCCTTACCTAACAAATTTCTCTGCAGAAATGCAACGCCTACACTACAAAACAGCGGCACCATCACACCAGCTACCGCGATATACCAATGCGTCTTCCCTGCTTTCCTTATTCCAGTAATGTCCATTTTCACTCCAGTTACAAAGAGGAAATACATGAATCCTATTACGGCGAGATTCTGTATCACATATTGCGCATGGTCAGGAAACATATATGCGCGAAACTTCTTACTACGACTTAATGCAGATGGTCCAAGAATGATGCCACCCTACAAATCAATTAAATCACAAAGGAAGAGAGAAAACAATCCATTAGCTCTAAGAAACAATTCGACAAACACTTAAGGCACACAAAATCAATAGTGTCAAAACACAAATTCAAGCACCAGATGAATCGTTCAGAACAATAAAACAGAATGAACCAATAATCAACGAGGAAATCAATCAAACAAGTAAAAACTTACAATATTGCATCAGATGAATCATTCAGAAAAATAGCAACGAGGAAATCAAACAAACAAGCGAAACTTACAATGATCTGTGAGACAACTTTAGGCTGTCGCAGGGGCTTGAGGATATACCGAACAATGCGAGAGATGATTATGATAGATGATAACTCCAACAGAAGAAGGGGAAAAGAGAACTCTAATGGATTTGATCCATAGAAAACACCGAAGGAATGATCGTTGGGTATCGTCCTGCATATGAAGATTCCGGTACTCATCGCGACTGCTGGTAGAAATCAAGGTTTGTTGCATTACGATGCGTCCATTGATTGCAGCGGAGACATTAGACATGCATGGATACAAAAATGAAGGATTGGACAAGCGTTACTATAGTTGACGTTCATCTTTTTCTTTTTTCTTTTTTTAAATGGTTCATTATTTTAGAGTTTTTTTTTTCTTTCTTTTTTGTGTGCTAAATATGACAATTTCTCGAAAATACCAAACGAACATATCTTTGGCACGGGAAATCCTCCCATATTTTTATACGGATGAAATCATCTATTTCAAAAATAGGTATTTCACTCTGGGTTCTATATATTGTGAAAGTGATATATGTCTCTTAATTTTTATAATTTAAAAGTTATGATACATGTGTCACTTCCACAGTGCGTATACAAAATTTGGAACATATAATTTGGACTCAATTGCATTGTCTACACTTCACAAAAAGATTATCTCAATTTCTTTTATGGAAAAAATTATAAATTTATCCTTAAAGTTAGATGCAATGTTCAAAATTAATTTCAAACTATTTTTTCGTCTAAATAAATACATGAATTTTTTAAATATATTTAATATGCACCAGAACTGTTAAGTTCAAGAAAAATATGATCCTCCTATGCTAAAATAACTAAATATCATTAGCATTTAATAAACGCAAAAAATAATATATGAAATAAAAGATAAATTTAAAATCAAGAAATTAACAACATGATTTATAATTTATTTAATAACTTGAAATAAATATAAAAATTACTTAAAAATTTTAAAGAATATTTAATAACTTAGGGAATTGTTATAATTTTGGATAGATTTTAACTTTTATTCAGTAATTTATTTAAATAATACTATAATCCCATTAATATTTAAAAAAAAAATCTGTATTTTTTAATATTTATTTTTGATTTAATTGTTACTTTAGATTTATTAAATATTTGTCAGATGTAATTGGTGATTTTAATATTTAGGAGAGTTCTATTTGTATTAAATCTACATGTTCAGGAATTTATTTGGCTTATTTAGAAAGTTCAAATACCTATTTGGTTATAAAAATTGTTCAACGTCCAATTTAAACCAGAGGTATAAGTTCAGGGCTAGGGATGTAACCAAACCAAACTATTCGCGATCTATTCGGATTTGGTCTCAAAAAAATATTCATTCGTTGATCTAAACGAACCGAGCTCGAGCCTGATTTCAAGCTCTCGGTAAAATTTTCGAGCCGAACTCGAGCCTGTAGGTATTTGGTTCGTAAGCTCGCATTAGTAATAACATGTTATCGAACTCGAGCTCAAATTATGCTCGTTTAATATGTTATCGAGCTTTTGCCGAACCAAGTTCGAACTATTCGCGAGCTTAGTAATTACATATTATCGAGCACGAGCTCGAACTTTGCTTGTTTAATATGTTATCAAGTTTTTGCCGAATCAAACTCAAACTATTCGCGAGCTTAGTAACTACAAATGAACCGAACTCGAACATAGTTTTAGAAATTCGATCGAAGTCGAGCCAAACTCGAATACACTGTAAAATAAAACGAGCCGAACTCGAGCCTTGTAATGTTCGACTTGATTCAGCTTGTTTACATCACTATTCATAGACAAATTTTTAAATTTTCCATTTTCTTTATATACGTATCAAATGTCACATATCATGTGAGTACATACACTATCCCTAGAGTTACATATTTAGCACATATTGACATATATCTAAATGTATATACTCCTTATATTTTACTAATTAGTGGTTAATAGATACAATTTTTTTCTATTTTAGGTAATTAATTAATAATATAGGCTTTTTCTACCTTACTACGTGGACAATATCCGTATTGAGTTATATATACACTATTGAATTTGTGTATAGATGTAAATTAAAATAATATTAATCTTTAAATCGATATCTATCTATAACTTATTTGAATATTATCTACATGAGTAGGGTCGAATTAACGAGCAGTCGATATTGGTAGTGGTGAAAGGTGAGATGTGACCTACATGAAAATAATTGGAAGTTAGAGGTATATATTTATGGGCCATTATTAAAAAGCCTGCATAAAATTTAAGTCAAAAAGCATAAAGACAATTAAACCCTAGCCCTGTAGCCCATAACTCTCTCTGTAGAGAAAGAGACTGCATTTATATCCACTTTCCCCACATAATCAAATGCCTCACCTACAATCTCTTTCTTCACTCATATATTCCTCTTACTTCTTAATGCAATCATTAATGCATAAAAAATGCAAAAAAAAAAAAAAAAAAACAAAAAAAAAAATAAATGATAAAAACAACCACAGAAATATCAAGTTATCTTTAGTTTGAATTAATGTACGTACAAAATGACCAGGGACGGAACCAGAAATTGTAGTTTGGGAGGGGCGGGATTGCAGGTTGGAGTAGGGGGCGGGATTTCAAAATTTTTCGGGAGGGGGGGGGGGGCGAAATTCAATTTTCTTTAATTATTACACAGTATATATGTA